>OZ029928.1:6272970-6540470 GCA_964023275.1 Norana najaformis
GATTGGATAGGACCGGATAGGATAGGAAAGGATAGGATAGGATAGATTAGAGCAGCTCAGCTCAGTTTAAAATGGATGGCATTGGAAAATGTATTAATTTGAATTGGACTGGACTAGATTCCAATTAGATTAGAATTCAATCCAATCCAACCCAATTTGATGTATCGAATTGGACTGGATTGGATCAGATGATATTAGATCAGATTATATCAGGTCAGGTCGAGTCGGGTCGGGTCAGTCAGGTCAGATGAATCTACTAAGATACCTGGTTTGATCGTCAGCATTAGAACGTAGCATCCTGACAGCCACTAGCATCGTCTTGGCTTCAGCAGCGTCAGGTCGACCGTCGACGAAAGCCTCGTGAAGGCAGTTGACCTCGCACAGGTAGACGTCGCCGAACTGTCCGTCTCCCAGCTTCTTGACAGGCTTCAGGCTGTCCTTCGGGTACTCGAGTATCGAGTAGTCGACAGGGACGGGCCAGCTGATCCCCGGGAAGGGCTGCTCCGACAGGGACGGCGTCTTCGGCCCCTGTGGGTGCATCCCATCCGGGAAGTCAATCGTGGCGTAGGGGTTGGACGCCGATGAAGATGGTAGGGTGTCGGATGTCCCGGGTGCAGAAGCGACAGCCGAGGCGGAGGTCTGTTTCGCGTGAGGGCCGATGATCTTCGTCCGAGGGCTGGACGACGACGACGGAGGTGGGGCCATGCTGACGAGGATCGACGACTTAGAGAGGTCCGATGAGAAGAAGTCAGACGACGCACAGTTGTCTAAAACAGTATAACAGTTGTCTACTGTAAATTAACAGTTGTCTAAAACAAAATAACAGTTGTCTACTGTAAAATAACAGTTGTCTAAAACAAAATAACAGTTGTCTACTGTAAAATAACAGTTGTCTAAAACAAAATAACAGTTGTCTACTGTAAAATAACAGTTTGTATAATGCAAAATAACCGTTGTCTAAAACAAAACAACAGTTGCCTAGTGTAAAATAACAGTTTTATAATGCAAAATAACAGTTGTCTAAAACAAAATAACAGTTGCCTAGTATAAAATAACAGTAATAGTAGTGGTAATAGTTGTAGGACTCTGCTAGTAGTAGTGGCACTTGCAATGTCGATGTCGTAGAAAGACGATGATGATGACAGCGCCGAGCAGAACAATGAGAGCGGCCAGTGAGCCAATCACGATGCCGATGTATTCGTCGTCAAGGCGACGCGCAGGCCGAACAGAACCGATGTCCGTCTCGTCGCCGGAATCTCCCGAAGTGACAGGCACGCGCGCTCCTACAGAAAGACACACAGACAACTACTACAGCTGCGCAAGGGCATCGAAAGATCATCAGTCTGGGAAATCAATTACATGAGGAATTATGTATTTACATCCGATAGAAAGGATCCATTGTTGGCTAATTAAGTCTACTGACTTACCGACCATCCGAATAAATAAAGAGCCCCCTTGCGTGTTTGAATGAATGAATGAAGGACGGAATGAATGAATGAAGAAATGAAGGAAGGACGGAAGGAAAGAAGGATGGAAAGAAGGAAGGAAGGAAGGACGGAAGAGAGGAAGAAAGCAAAGAATGAAGAAAAGAAGTCAGAAATGAAGGAAGGAAGAAAGAAAGAAAAGAATAAAGGAAGGAAGGAAGGAAGGAATGGTTGATTGACTGACTGATTGATTGATTGACATATTTACTGATCGATCAGTCGATCGATCGATCCTCGATTGATTGATTCGACAACCTGCTAAAGGCGATTTTTCGGTTGATGGCAAGATTCTTCTGTCTTTGTCATTGCTGTGCGTTCGATTCGACTCCTCTTTAGGAACGACTTCAATGACAGTTAATGAACCTTGGTCGCCGTCGCCGCCGTCACCAGGTGGCGCAATCGACTCAGAATAGTTTCCGTCTGCATAGACTGAAATAAATAAGCAACATTCGCGCTCAACTGTTATTCATACATACATACATACATACATACATACATACACATAAAGACATGCATAGTTACATATATACATATATACATACGTACATACATACATACATACACACACATAAAGACATGCATAGTT
Organism: Norana najaformis; assembly: GCA_964023275.1. Classification (NCBI taxonomy): domain Eukaryota; kingdom Metazoa; phylum Annelida; class Clitellata; order Crassiclitellata; family Hormogastridae; genus Norana; species Norana najaformis. The sequence continues at coordinate 6,275,041 of OZ029928.1, forward strand.
ACATACATACATACATATATACGTACATACATACATACACACACATAAAGACATGCATAGTTACACACATGCATACATGCATGCACACATACATACATACATATATACTAACATACATACATACATACATACATACAAGCACATGCATACATACTACATACATACAAACACACATACATACATGCATATGCCTGCATGTATGTATTTATGTATGCATGCATCGGAACCATTAATATACCGCCTTTTAAGTACTTGTCAAAAGCGCTGAAAAAATATGAAATGCATACATTATCATCGTCATCGTCGTCGTCGTCATCATCATCATCAGTGTTATAAATAGGCTACAGATATGTCTCATTAAACTGGTCTCCGGGCATAATAGTAGCGTAGTTCCCACCTATAATGCACGTATTTTAGACTTGAAAGTAATTTCGTTTGAACACAGTATATTGTGAATATTTTAGAACCATTTAAATTTAGAGTAACAGGGAATCGATATGATGGTTGTTGTGGTGGTAGTTGTTGTTTGCCCGTGTTTAGGACCTTGCGATTCGTCCATTGCCGGGTCAAGGAAACGGTATAAGCGCCTACCCTGCGTCTCACTTGCGGGATATGGGATACTTTACTTCAAACACATCTGAAATTGCCGGAATTGAAACATCGCCACCCCAGCAGTGAATCTGGGACCCCGGTTTTAGCTACATATTTCGCCCTCTAATATCTCTATCGAGATGTTAGTTTAATGGAGTTTATGTTTTAAAAAAGAATTCTGTGTGACCTGCTGTGCCATAAATGGTCGGATTCCAGGCTCACTTGAGCGGTTAGAAACATTACTTAGCTAACAACAGATCTGTCAGCGGTTCAAACCATTTGGTATTTGGTCTGAACTGTGTCCTGAACCAGATGCGTCGAATACCGTGTATGTTTTCAGCCTAGAACGCTTCAGTCGAGTGTTTACACGCGGCGTCTTTCAAATGGCGGTTAGGGAAACACAAAATGGCGACGTGTATGCTTCAGTGATGTTGCTGTTTGCTTTATTTATTTGCTGCAATTGTTCCCTGTTGCTGACGGACGCACATGACGATTGATTTCAGTTGGTATAATGGAAGATGATCGCTTGCTTCAATAATTAATGACGTCGAAATGACGCAAAATGAATTATTAATGCGCATCTGTTGATAGGATGTGAGTCCTGTTGGCTCGGTTCAGCTAGCCACACAGCTGTTGGCTTATTAGACAACAGCCGCTTTGCATGAAGCCGCTTGCAGACTGGGTGCACGGTTTATAATACTGAGCACGAAGATATAAATAGGCCTAACTGTCCAGGGTCCATGAAAGATGAGCGACAATAGGGAATATCCGGGCAAAACTTCGTAGGCAACCTGTATGATTTTATGAGCGTTTCCGAATACGTGTGTTATAGGTGCTATATAAATGTCTAGATGCATGTATAGAAACTTTCATAGCATGTCATACATACATACATACTAAACATAATATATATATATATATCATAGACAGAATGCACATATACCTACATACACACATACATGCATGCATACATATATGCTCACATACATATATGCTTACATACATACACATACATGCATATATGCATACATACATACATATACATATATACATACATACATACATATACACATATACATACATATATACATATATACATACATACATACATATATATACATACATACATACATACATATAAACATACATAGGAGACATGAATGTTTCCAGCAGCTCACTGCCTTAAGAATCGCCTGCTACCGCAAAGACCGGATTCTTCCTTACTCAGCAGAACTGCTTGATTTGCTAACTCAGAGATTAAGCATTAAATTAATTAATGTTTTCGATGGTTAGACTAATTGATTTCGTGACTGATTAGTCATGAACTCACCGGATTCGAACTGTATCTCGCTGATCATGAGCCACTTGGAGTCGAAGAACAGCTGGACCTTGACGAATCGTCCTACGTTCTGCTTCAGCGGAATGCTGACACTCCTCGCGTACTCGATCAGAGGGTCCCTGCCGTAGCTGTACTCGACGGGTGTGCTGAGCCAAGGACCAGTGTCAAGGCCGAAGTAGATCCTCGCCTGACTGAACACGCGAGCCTCCTTCGTGAACATGTTGTTCGTGTGAATCCGTAGCGTAGTGAAATTGCGAACGGCATCGAATTTGAAGACGATTTCGACGGGGTTCGAACCCAGGGTCTCGTTCTTCCAGCCGACCCATTCGTAGCCCTTGATACCGAGGCTGTGCGGGTCCAACCGGAAGTTGGACTGACCCTCTGAGCCGTCCATCAGCTGGCCGAGACCCCCGTACAGGTAGTTGCCACTGATCGTCCCGTCGTAGGTGAAGTCATACAAGTCGAGCTCTGGACCTCTCTTCTCCCCCTGTGCCATGCTGTACGACACAGTGCCATCTGCAAACACCAATTGGCACTCTGTTCCGATCGATCTCATCCAATCAAATCTAATCTAATATTAATCTAGTCTAGTTTAGTCTGTGTTGCAGGGTGTTCTATCGGTAACATGTTTGGTCGATGATCATGCGGTTGCGGGTTCGACTCCGTGTAACAACCCTGGGCAAGTTGTTCGCACACACCGTGTCCAGGACCTTGGGATTCGTCCACTGCCGACTGAAGCGCCTAAAGAAAAGGAAATGAGCGCCTCCCCTACGTCTCACTTGCGGGATATAGGATACTGGTTTAGTCTAGTTTAGTCCAGACTAAACTAAAGAGCCATGCGCCGAATAACCTCGTTCTGAAAGATTTTTTCCGCACTTTCGTAAATGGCAGAAACCGCATGTAATTCTTTTAAAGTATCCATTGTTGAAACCAAGTAGGTGAGTCTATAGTATTAGTCATGCTTGATCGGTCTCAGCCCTTTACGCATGGGCGGCGTTGCTAACTGATCTTCCGATGTTTGCCTCTTTTAAGTCTAGACATACAGAACGGCTTCCAAGCGTTGACAATTGTTACAGGTAGCTCCCTCTATTTTCCTGCTACATGTCTACCTTAAATGCCATAAACTGTGTCTACCGTGAACGCCATAAACGTCTCTTTTCTACCCATTAATTCTAGATACTGTAGACAATTTAAGCAAGACTGTCTGCCATAACCAGACAGCATGATGCCTTCGACATAAGTGTCTGGCAATTATTTAAAAGAAAAGTTTATAGCTCCAGTATAACGTTGATGCTTAGTTTGGCCATGAAAACGATGCTGCTAAATTTTGTGGAAACGGGGTCCTAACAGCATAACAATAAATATTATTTCCCATTGGGTTCATCCTAATTCAATGATCTGGTCATAGTAATTTAGTTATTTACAGTTTACTGAGCGCAAAGTATGACTGACTCAAAGCCATCATGTTTTACGGTAATATAGTAATTTGTTGGTGTAATCTACCCACAACAGATATATATATATAGATTTTACAGGTTCCTCGCTGTGGTACATCAGCACGACAACACCGTGCATTGTCCTGCATGGGTCCTTCCCTGTGGAATAGTCTTCCTATAAACATTCGTTCTATTTCTGTGAATTTGTCCCAAGAAACATTCTCTTCGTTAGTCAAGACTTACTTGTTTAAATTAACTGGATAGCCATGTTCACAGCGCTTTTGAGAGGTTCTTAAAATGCGCTATATAAAAGATTAGATACATACATACATACATAAAACTACCAGAATAACGATTACATTATATCCTGCTGTGTATTAACGTCAGTTCGAGTGTTCGGCTGGAGTTGCGCTAGATAAATGATAGACTGATTCATTTGTTCGTTCATCCATCATTCGACTGATGGTATACCTAGCCAGGTGCACCCGTAGACTTCGACGCGTAGGCAGACGGTCTTCGGGTGGGTGCTGTAGGGCACGAACCTGAGCCGCCTGGCAATGATCGGAGGCTCAACCTCCCGCAGTTCGGCGATGTAGGTGTTCGTGTTCCCCTGAAAGATCTGAAACAAGTTTGGGTAGAACAGAAGCCTCAGTATATGAGATTTATTTCTTCTTTCGTCGTCTCAGTTTATGATCAAAGTTCACATGTATGAAATCCTTAATTACTTAAAATTAATAGATCAGTCATGTTTACAGATAATAGGAGGACTAGGCATGACTAGACTATTAAATAAAACATCTCATCGTAACCGTAACTGCAAACTCAAATTTTCTTAAGCGCTACTTTAATGCTAAACGCAGGGCATCAACTTATTTATGAGCACTACGTCAAGTCAAATAATATTTATTAGTAATATTTATTTATTAACATTATTTATTATTATTTATTTATATTAATTTATTGATATTAATAATATTTATTGTTATGCTTTCCAAAGATGCCAAGTCAACAACCAAGTCCGGTTGACAGAAGACAGAAAGAGAAACTGTAAGGGTGGATTGTGTTTCAGCTGAGAGAAATGAGAAGGCGACGGATTAAGACACTGTAACATTAGCGATCTTCCGCATTATAATCTATCGTTTCGACAGCTTAAACTAAAGCACGATATTGAAGTCATACATAGACGGTTTGCTTCGTGGTTATTGTATGTTAGTGTGCAGGGCGGACATGTGTTGACTGATAGACATCGTTGCTGCTCTGTTGATTCATGTCTTGTCTCGTCTGCCTAACGTATGGACAAACAACTACTAACGATCCTGGGCAAGTTGTTCGACCACTTGACCCGCCCTCGCAACCAGATTACTCACCTTGCGCGCTCAATAAGTACAATAAATAAATATATAAATAATAGAAAGAGGCAGGCACATCACTAGTGTCTCCACCTAAGAGACACTAAATTTTGTTTAAAAAATGCTCATATAGTTTGAGATCCCATAGAACGTGTTGTGTGTATATCGCTGAAGCCAGAGCGGCTTTGCTTCTATAAAATATCAGTCATGATCGTCTTCGACCTGTTAATGCAAAGCTCGTGTAGACACACAGCGCCCTACATTCTGTACGGTTTGCGTATGCACGTTCGGGCAGATCAGAGGAACGCATAGCCGCGGGTACACAGCTCGACGGACAAGTCAAAACAGGGACAGATAATGTTGTTTTCGTGTCCGAACATTTCCGAAACCATTTCGTAACCATTCCAGAACCGCTTCCTTCAATTCGAGCTGAACCTTGCAAAATGCCGAGCCAGCGAGAGCATACAACGCAGCATAAAGCATCTGACAGCCGAGGGTGGTAAGTAGTAAGTAAGTAAGTAAGTAAGACATTTGTTAACACGCCATATGTCCATCGGCTGAGCGAGGAATCGTAGGCGATAACTCATCTATGCCCTAAAGGAGAGGGTTCGTGAACGGGCCGCAGTTGTATAGGCGCGACTACGGTTCGTCGCTGAAACAGAATCAGCCCCTATAGAAGTCGCACTGGTTATATTTTTTATAAAAATCTGTTGAAAATTTATATTTAGTAACTAAGTACGAACAGCTTAAAGTACGAGGCTAAACCACCAGAGTCCTTAAGATTTCGCGTCATCACCGATATCATCATAAAGTGTCGTTATCATCATTATCAACAGCAGCGGTAGCAGCACTTTGGAATTCGCTGCCAAGTTCTGTTCGTTCTGTGATGTCATTCAGGTCTAAACTTAAGACTCATCTGTTTCAACTCGCTTACCCTGGCTTCTGGTTTCTCTAACCCATCGGAATTCGACCTGTCTTCCCCAGTGGTTTACGATTTTTGACTGCAATTTTGACTTGAAGCGACCATCGACTGATGCCTTGACAATATGATAACGGCGCTATAGAAATCATTAGATTAGATTAATCGTCAACATCAAAGTCGTCGTCACCATCATCATCGTCGTCATCATCATCATCATCATCATCATCATCGTACTCTTTCTTCGACCTATAATCCTTAATATCGCCATTGGCATCACCATAAGCGTAATCATTCTCATCGTCATCATTATCATCATACTAGTCATCATCATCATCAGCAGCAGCATCGTTATCACACATCGTACTCCATCTTCTATCCATCTTCCTTATTACCGCAATTGGCTTGGTATCATTAGAGACGATGCACAAGCGATGATGTTCACCGTTCAAGAGCAATAAGTGTACCTCGTGCCCCCTTCGGTTGCGGAAGCGGAACCATCTTCCATCTTCTTCTCTCTGGTATTCCAACAGGAACTGTTCCGTGTACTCCTGACCCTGGAACCAAGTCACGTCATTTATATAGCGCATTTAAAGTAGCAAAGCGTCATCTGTGAAACATACCAGTTTGTATCAAGATGGTAGAATTAAAAAAGTAAGAAAGGAAGGCGCAAGTTAGTGCTTATCATAGCCTTAACTCGCGTTATCAGCTCTAATCTAATCTAGTCCAACCTAAACCTAGTCTAATCCAATCTAATCTAGGGCCTAATCTAATCCCGTAGTGGCTGACGTGTCGCTATTTCACATCTATGTCTATGGGATCGATTCCTGATGTGATTAAATGTAAATGTAAACTTTTTCTATAGCTACCGTATGGCCTCCACCCTGCTCATTTTTCGTTTCATCATCAGATCACTTTACACGAATCACGTCGTATTACGTGAGATACATTACATGAAATGGCTGGATTGGATTGAACCAGGATTGGCTGGTCTAGACAAAACGAGGAAGGGGTAAGTCAAAGCAGGTCATCTCCTGTTCTGCAGGGACGTTGGCTTTTGAAGATGGACCCTCAGCGATGGATAGTAACTTAAACAGCTTCGTATACCACAGCCAATTTTACCACCAACATAATAACATCATCATCATCATCATCATCATCATCATCATCATCACCATCATCGTAATCATCCTCGTCGTCATCATCATAATCATCATGACTCCACATCATAGCGCAATCGTTAAAGAGCGTCTGTTTTATCAGATGACTCGAACTCGTGACCTTATGAAGATAAGACGAACACTCATCCAGTGGGACAGAAGCCGAAATTTAGCCTCAAGAGATCGACGGCCGAATTGCAAAAGTTACCAATGCGCCGTGACCGAATTACTTACTCTAATAGGTATCAGAGCGCGGTGGCAGGCAAAACGAGAAACTAGTCCGCGCGGAATAGACCTATTACTGAAGAAAATTACTATCGTTTAATTATCTTAGGTAATTGAAGGAGGATGATTGGCCGCCGCACCTGTCCGTGTCCGAATCGTCCCTGGGTTTCGACGAGAGTGATAACCTTGAGTTCGTCGAAGTCGATCTGGAGAAATTCGTAGACGTCTCTGGAGACGAGGTTTCGCGGACACCAGGCTCCTCCTTGGCTCTCCGTTCGAATCCTCAAACAACATCCGACCAATATGTTATTTCATCTGCATTCATTTAGCGCCTATGTATGTCTGTATGCATGGATGGATGTATGAGTATGTATGCATGTATATGTATTTACGCATGTGTATGTAAGAATATATATATGTATGGATGAATTCATGTATATGTCATTGTAAATTGAGATTTATAAAGCGCCTCTTCGAGGATAAACTCAACAGAGGTGCTTCCGACCCGAAAAAGTAAAATCACTGTTTAACAGTACAGTCTTCAGGCGCCTGCGGAACACTGTGAGGGGGAGAGAAAGGAGCTCAAGTCGCAATTCTTGAGGGAGACGATTCCAGCAAGTGGGACCAACGTAGGCAAAGCTTCTGGACTGGGCCGCAGCGGTGCGCATTCGAGGGACAAACAGGAGATCCTGAGTGGCCGAGCGAAGGTTGCTACGGCCCGGCAACGAGGAGACCAAAGTGCAGAAGTGAATGCAGGTAAAGGGGAGCAGAGCCAAGAACACAACTGCGCATGAAGGAGAGGATCTTGAAGTGGACACGCTGCTGGACGGGGAGCCAGTGAAAGAGTGTCACGAATATAAGACGAGGTGTGGCCATATCTTGGAATGCCCACAATGAGACGAGCAGCAGAGTTAAGCACAGATTGCAGCTTAGTGGTGTATGCATACATGTGTGTATGGATGAATGTATGTATATATAAATATATAAGTATGCAGATATATAACCAGAAGAGAATTAAAACCCCTTTGATTAAAATAAAATTCCAATAGGCCTACATATGATGTGATCTACATTTCTTAGAAGTCAGTGGTTTTGCTGTAGCATTCTGTTGCCATTTGCCATTCGCTTTCGACTCAAGCCATATTGGAAGACCCGTTATTAATTACTAGCTAATAACAACAACATCAATAATATTGATAATGATAATGATGACGATAAGTGATGATGAAGATAATGTTGTTGTTGTTGATGATGATGAGTGATGATGAAGATAATGATGATGTTGTTGTTGATGATGATAATAATAATAATAATAAATCCGTAAAAACAGCTATTCTGACTAATATTAGCAACTGATGACGTCTAACAACGAACACCACGAAGGCATGTACCCAGTCTCTTGCTTGGTTGAAGCACGAAACCATGCTAGAGCTACATAAGTTGGCGGGGCGGCGCCAAAATGCTTTGATTGGCACATGCAGTGACCCCTCCCCTTCCCCTGAGATCCCTTCCCCAAAGGAAGAACTTCCAAATAACACGAAATTGATTAGACGACAAGACAACAGCAGACGACACGTCCGCCCAGGCAAGTCCATTTATTATATGCATACGATATATATATATATACTAATGTAAACATGTCCATTTATATACATGCATACGATATATATATACTAATGTACACATGTCCATTTATATACATGCATACGATATATATACTAATGTACACATGTACATTTATATACATGCATACGATATATATATATATATATACTAATGTACACATGTCCATTTATATACATGCATACGATATATATATACTAATGTACACATGTCCATTTATATACATGCATACGATATATATATATATACTAATGTACACATGTCCATTTATATACACGCATATGATATATATATATATACTAATGTACACATGTCCATTTATATACATGCATATAATATATATATATACTAATATGCACTTGTATATAATCTATAATGTACATACATACATATATATATATATATATATGGTATAAACATACATGACTTGGTATATTTAAGATTACTGGGATCATATAGTGGATGGTGTAGAGAATGACCTGATGACACATTCCAGCGACTGATTGCCTTGTGAATACACACATAACACGTGTTTACACGTACATATATATGCGCATGTACATATATACATATATATCCGTATAAACGTATATGTATGTATATGTATAGGCTTTATATATATACGTGAAAGTGTGAGAGTAGTTATGTATTGGACGCACGATCGCAATTGAGCATTCGACTGTGTTGACTTCGTCGTCCTCCGCTGTTGGCGCAGGAGGCGACGCAGGAATTCGGCGTCGAATCCCGGACATTCGACGATCAATGTAGTCCATAAAAACAACTCACACGACGACGATGGCAGGAGGAGGAGGAGGAGGAGAGAAAGAAGGGAAGAAAGGACGACAAAGAGAACAGTAAAGCAGGAGGAGGTGGATGAGGAAGAGGGCAAAGAAAGGAAAAGATGGATGAGGAAGAGGGGAAAGGGAATGGGAAAGCAGGAGGAAATGGAAGAGGAGGTGGATGAGGAGGATGACGACAACTACGATGGGGAAGGAGGATAAGGAGGAGAAAAACAGGAAGAGATGAGGAGAAAAGAGAGAAGAGGAATGCAGGTGTCAGTAGGTTGACACTTGTCGCAGAAACTGTACTGTCAGTGAAAGACAGAAGGATTGAGAGGAGGAGGTGGAAAAGGAGGAGGAGCTATGTAGAGGAGGATGAGAAATAGGTGGGGAGGATTAGAAGAAAGGTAGAGAAGAATGAGGAGCAGACGAGGAATTCACGGAGGAGCAGGATGGGGATGAGTAGCCGACAAATGGCGTCCGTCTTCATTACATCCTGGTTTCGCCCTGGGGGGTTTGAGGGGAGGTGGTGGACGAGTGGAACGGGAGGGGAAGGCGGGCGAAAGGGAGTCAGACGAGGAATTCATGGAGGGCCAATTTGGGGGTTAAGCAGAAGACGTGTGCTGTTTAAGACGGACAGGACAATCTGGTCAGTCGGACGGATCTTTTTTCCGCTGACCACCAGCTGAACAGCAGGCCTTGTACGGACCACTTCTCTTTCTTTACGAAATTGCGCCGCTGACTCTCTTGATGAGCCGTAGACGGCGGAGGGGCTCGGGAGACGATCGCCCCGTTAATAATGACTGATGCCATCCACCCATACCCCACCTGAGCAGGCGGGCGAAGGGTGGGTTCCGGTCGGTGGGAGATTATCTGCTCTGCGAGATTACCCGCGGATTTTGCTGAGGCGCCATGTACCCATGGAAGGACGGAGAGACGGAAGAATGGATGAGAGAGAGAGAGACAGAGACAGAGATAGAGGGAGGAAGAGAGGGAAAGGGAGCGATAAGGAGGTGAAAGCAGAGGAAGAAAAACAGACAGAAGGATTGAGAGAGACACAGAGACAGAGAGAGAGAGAGCGAGTAGTAAATGAAAGGAGAGGAAGAAACGAAGACGGAGGGATTGAGGGAGAAGGAAAGGAAGAAACAAGAGAGAAACATACATACAGGCAGACAGACAGACAGACAGACAGGGAGGGAGGGGTTAAATCAGCCGACGACTGAAGAAGCAGACAGACAGACAGGGAGGGAGGGGTTAAATCAGCCGACTACCGAAGAAGGTGTCGTGCTGTTCAGGTGCGTAAATAAGGCACTTCTGCGGATATGGCGCCCCGCCCTGTCGAATCCCCCACCGCCAGTGTCCGACTCATTCATAAACCAAGGCGCTATATAAAAGTACGTCGGTTTCAGTCTGGCGCCACACAAATCCCCTTCGAGCGAGCCGAGAAGTGGCACTGACATCGGATATTCGTTAGGTGTCGAAACACAGTCAGCGACGAACGTTAGTCCCACTGACACAGTGTCAGCGATGAGTGTCAGTCCTACTGACACCTCGAATTCCTGTCGGTACATGGCCCAGTGGATAAGCTGTCAAAGTCTGGTAAAAGCAGACACTACAGGTGTCGCCAGATGTCTTGCACAATATGTCTAGTAGGTCAACTCATTTTGCCATGGAAGGATCCGAGACGAGGTTTGGCGGCAGGGCTTCATGTATGTATGTATGTATGTATGTATCTGGTTATTTATATAGCCTCTTAGAAATCTCACAATCTCACTCTGTTCTATTATCAGCCATGACATTCCATTATTATCCATGATGCTCTGTTATCAGCCATGATGTTCTTTCATCAGCCATGAGGTTCTTTCATCGGGCCACGAGGTTCTTTCATCAGCCATGAGGTTCTTTTATCAGCCATGCTGTTCTTTTATCAGCCATGATGTTCTTTTATCAGCAATGAGGTTCTTTTATCAGATGTTCTTTTATCAGCCACGATGTTCTTTTATCAGCCATGAGGTACTTTTATCAGCCACGATGTTCCTTCATCAGCCATGAGGTTCTTTCATCAGCCATGAGGTTCTTTCATCAGCCATGATGTTCTTTTATCAGCCATGATGTTCTTTTATCAGCCATAATGGTCTTTCATCAGCCATGAGGTTCTTTTATCAGCCATGATGCTCTTTTATCAGCCATGATGGTCTTTCATCAGCCATGAGGTTCTTTTATCAGCCATGAGGTTCTTTCATCAGCCATGATGTTATTTTATCAGCCATGATGTTCTTTTATCAGCCATGCTGTTCTTTTATCAGCCATGATGTTCTTTTATCAGCAATGAGGTTCTTTTATCAGATGTTCTTTTATCAGCCACGATGTTCTTTTATCAGCCATGAGGTACTTTTATCAGCCACGATGTTCCTTCATCAGCCATGAGGTTCTTTCATCAGCCATGAGGTTCTTTCATCAGCCATGATGTTCTTTTATCAGCCATGATGTTCTTTTATCAGCCATGATGGTCTTTCATCAGCCATGATGTTCTTTTATCAGCCATGAGGTTCTTTTATCAGCCATGATGCTCTTTTATCAGCCATGATGGTCTTTCATCAGCCATGATGTTCTTTTATCAGCCATGATGGTCTTTCATCAGCCATGATGTTCTTTTATCAGCCATGAGGTTCTTTTATCAGCCATGATGCTCTTTTATCAGCCATGATGGTCTTTCATCAGCCATGAGGTTCTTTTATCAGCCATGATGGCCTTTCATCAGCCATGAGATTCTTTCATCAGCCATGATGGTCTATTTTTGTGAACCCTCTGGACTACAGTGACCACCTTTGACCAGATATTACTTACGACCAGACAAACATGTCTAATTAGGGCAACGCGAAAGCTGGAAAAGGGTAATCCAATATGAAGTCCCCACAATCGACGCTTAAACTCGAGGCGCATATATCGGGTCATGCGCCGTTTAAAGGGGTTAATCCGATAAATCGCCCCAGTGGACAGCAATTATTTGCATGCGCTCGCGAATTTATTCGGCGCCAACATGAAAAACAACCTAATGAAGAGGAAAATCGGTTTCAGCAATGCATCGACTGCCGTCGTGTGTTTGCATATGTATTTCCCGCATTCATATAGCGCCAGTCAATCCAGTGCGCAAGGCTTCGATGCGACAAGGACTTGCTCACGGACCCTAAGTCGCAAATGTAGACCGTCTAAACAGAGACTCGAACCTACACCATTACGCCTAAAAGAAAAGCACCGAACCAGTCGTTTTCGTAATCGTAATCTCGAGATTTATACAGCGCCCATCACTCACGAAATTGTGATAGGTATACCGAAGCGCTAGTAGTGAGCCATTGATTCATTGTCAACGATAATAGCGACTGCTGGGCATATCGACTCAGGCCCTCTCAGAGCCTCAGACAGGGCCGGGGCCACTGCAAATTCGAGGCCCCAATCTCGAAGCATGCACATCTTAAGTCTACTAAATCGCAGTTAGTATCGTATCGTATTTGATAACTTATATAGCGCCTCTCACAGGCTTTTTCGGTTGCTGGACTTAAATTTTGGAATTTCCTCCCTGTGACTGTTCGTTCTGCTCAATCGCTTTTGTCATTTCGTTCTCAGCTTAAAACTTACCTTTTTCAAATTGCTTATCCACCGTAGGCTGCCTCTCTGCCCTGTGGACTGACCTTCTGGATACTGACCTGATTGTGGCTTGGCTTTGGTGCGCCATCGGTTGTTGCCTTTTGCATTAGACACCAGTGCATTAGAAGTTTCTAATTATTATTTATTATTAGTAGTCTCACAGAACGAGCTACTCCGAACCTCTTCCAGCTTGAGCACTCCGTGGAAATAGGAACGTCTTTAAACAACGAGCTGACTCAGCTCTGTCTCCAGCTGAGACAGAACAGTTGTGAATCATAATACACAAAAGGAGAAATAAATTTTAAAAATTACTTACATAATAGAAGGCAATGTGTTTCATATAATGGGTACACTGCCTGTGAACTTATCTTACCTGTGGTGTGCCTCAAGGCTCTGTTTTAGGCCCACTAATGTTTTCAATTTATGTCAATGATATATCGAACTCCTCCTCATTACTCCATTTTATTCTGTTTGCTGACGACACCAATGTATTCATGTCTGACAAATCTTTTGAATTGCTGGTTAATAAAATTAATGAAGAGCTAAAAATGGTGTCAGCATGGTTCAAAGCAAATAAATTATCACTAGAAAACGAATTTCATATTATTTAGCTCACAGAGGAAAATTACACCTAAATGTCATCTCAGTATAAAAATAGATAATGTAAATATAAATCAGGTGTCATCCACAAAATTTCTAGGAGTTCACACTGACGAACATTTGACTTGGAAAGAACACATATCTTATCTAAAAAAATATACAAAAATATTGGTATTATCTCTCGTATCCGCCAAAAATTACCCCAAAATATATTATTGAACTTATATTACTTATATTACTCCTTAATATATCCATATATCTCGTATTGCAACATTGTTTGGGCTTCCACATATCATACTCACCTGTCTAATCTTAGAACCCTATAGAAATGCATCATCAGAATTCTATTTAATCTACCCTTCAGAACCAGCACTCGATTGTCCTTTCATAGTCTAGGAATATTGCCTTTTGATTGTATTAACAAGTTGCAAATAGGTTTATTTATGTTTAAACTAAAAAATAATCTATTACCTGTGGACTTCTACCAATACTTTTGTATGAATTCAGATGTGCATGGTCACTATACACGATCATCTCATATGTACGTATCATAAACATTCTGTTCACACTACTAATAGACGGTTTAGTATTATAATTTGTGGACCGTCATTCTGGAATTCTCTGCCAACTGTTCTTACTAGCTTGCCAACAATATACCAGTTTAAAACAATGACGTCAGCGTTACGTCATTATTTTTGCGCTCTAGATCAAGCGGGGCGCCATGAACTTGGCCGGTGGCCAGACACTAAAACGAGCTATTAATAAACTGGCTTGACTTAAGATCGTTTGCGTCCAGTCGTAAATCCATTAGGCTATATTACATACTAAAGCCTACGTAGTTCTTTATATGCATATATATATGCACATATATATGCATCTACATATACGTGATTATCCCCATGTGCGTAGCCAAGCATGATATAAGAGTCCATTCCGCAGCAACAGCAAGCAAAAGCATTCCAAATTGAGTTACAACTCGTTCAGATGCCATCATTCTGTTTTCTTTGTCCCTCCATCCGTCGCTCCATATATCCCACATATATATATATATATATATATATATACACACACACATACATACACACGGGTTCAGTCGGCGGTTATTGGCTAATCACTTAGGGGGAAGCCGGCGGAGTGGGACGGGAATTCCCCGTCCTACGACGTAATAAATTACAGCGAGCAACGGTAATGGGAGTTTTCAAAGAGCTCGCGATGCTTGCAAGTATAAGACGACGAAGACGACGAAGAAGACGAAGAGGAGGCGGAGGAGGAGAACGAAGGGAGGAGGAGGAGAAGGAGGAAGAGGAGGCGCAGGAGGAGGAGCATGAGGAAGGAGGAGGAAAAAGAGGAGCAGGAATAGTAGGAGGAAGAAGAAGAGGAGGAGGAAGTAGAGGAGCAGGAAGAGGAGGAGGAGGAGGAAGAAGAAGAAGAGGAGGTAGAGCAGGAGGAGAAGGAGGAAGAGGAGGAGCAGGAAGAAGAGGAGGAGATAGAGGAACAGGAGGAGAAGCAGGCGGAAGAAGAGGAGCAGGAGGAGCAGGAGGAAGAGGAGCAGGAAGTCAGATTGATGGTTCCTCTGCCAGCGACAAATCTGCTCGTCATGCGAACGTCGTTAATTTTGATTTATGACGGACAGGCGGCGGACGAGGAGTCATGCGTCAATGTCGTCTGCTGCGACGTCACTCCTCGCACGGGGGGTACGTCAACCACTCGTTTAATGACGGTAAGTGGCAAAGCGGTAACACGCACCGTCTGCATGACGAGGATCCTGTAAACCAGTCAATTACGGCCGAGGAGACTGGCTTTGTTTCTTAGGAGGCAACTGGTAGGGGAAAGGAGGATTTTGCTGTAGTTGTCGCAGTGATGTTGTCTCGATTGATTTTCATGTTGCAAACAAGAACACTGCAGCATATGCAGTGATCGACAACGCTTCAGTTTCACTGGCAACAGGATTCAGACGTCTTCTTGAAGTAGCCGTCGATTAGTTCCGTTCGTGTTATGATGATAACGGCGCTGTAGAAGTCATAAAATGCTACTAGGAATTTATCAAATGTTGCGCTGTGTTGTATAGCGTTGAAATGTATTGTACTGCATGGCATTGTATTGTATGGCATTGTATTGTATGGCATTGTATTGTATGGCATGGCATTGTTTTGAATAGCATTGTATTGTATTGTATGGCATTGTATTGTTTTGTATGGCATTGTATTGTATGATGTTGTATTGTATGGCATTGTATTGTATGGCATTGTATTGTATGGCATTGTATTGTATGGCATTGTATTGTATGGCATTGTATTGTATGGCATGGCATTGTTTTGAATAGCATTGTATTGTATTGTATGGCATTGTATTGTTTTGTATGGCATTGTATTGTATGGCGTTGTATTGTATGGCATTGCTAATCAATTCAAGTTCATGTCTTAAGCAAGAGAAGAAAAGGCCTTTGCATGAGGGCCTGGTTGTGTTGTGAACTCGCGCCAACTTACTGGTAAAATCTCTTGCATAGATGGACGGGAGCGAAGAGGTTTACCCAGAGAGTCGACACCTTGTAAGAAGTTACATGTCAACAACAGGCGGGGTTTTCTAGCCTACACCCTGAGGCAACGTCTTACCTCCGCAGTGGGTTGGACCCTCTGCTTTTCAATCGATTTCCTATGGATCGGTGTCTTTTCTTGGCTAGGAACGCTTCAAACACGTTTTATCAACGCCCGAAGACTGCTCTCGTTCACCGAGGCTATGGTAGAAGCGCCTCTGAGTAGGTATTTTAGAAAGACGCTATATAAATCTACTGGATGAATGTATGGATGAATGAATGGATGAGGAATCACTTGTTTAATTGTAAGCAAAGAATAATTAGCAGTTGCAGGGAAGAACGTCAAGCGTTCAACGTCTACATAATATCTTGAGGAGCAGGAACAGGAACAGGAGCAGGAACAGGGAAGGAGGAGGAAAATATAAAGAAGAGGAACAGGAAGAGGAAGAAGAGGAGGAGAAGGAGTATAAATAGGAGAAGGAAGAGGACGAGGAGGCAGAGGAGGAGGAGGAATAGGAAGAGGAGTGGAATCTGCTTCAATGTCGGCTGCTTTGTATGTTTGCGTGTGTGTGTCTGCGTTTATATGTTGTGAGATTCTTGGGCGTATCGTGCATCGACGTTGTTTTACGCTGCGCACACAAAAGGAAGAGGTTCGAGACATTCTCCGCTGATGTCCGGACAACCACCGTAATGAAACTATGCGACATCAACCGACATAAATAATTCGCATCGAATCCAAGAAACAGTCACCGACTAAAGGCAACGAACGAAGGAATGAAGGTACGAAGGAATGAAGGAACGAAGTAATGAAGGAAGGAAGGAATGAAGGAACGAAGGAATGAAGGAGCGATGGACTAAGTAATGAAGGAAAGAAGTAATGAAGGAACGAAGTAATGAAGGAATGAAGTAATGAAGGAACGAAGGAATGAAGGAATGAAGGAACGAAGGAACGAAGGAATGAAAGAAGGAAGGAATGAAGGAACGAAGGTACGAAGCAACGAAGAAGCGAAGGAACGAAGGAGCGAAGGAACGAAGGTACGAAGGAATGAAGGAATGAAGGAAAGAAGGAATGAGGGAACGAAGGAACGAAGGAAAGAAGGAATGAAGGAAAGAAGGAACGAAGAAGCGAAGATACGAAGGAACGAAGGTACGAAGGAATGAAGGAACGAAGGTACGAAGGAACGAAGAAGCGAAGGAACGAAGAAGCGAAGGAACGAAGGAGCGAAGGAATGAAGGAACGAAGGAATGAAGGAACGAAGACCCAAAGGAACGAAGGAATGAAGGGACGAAGGAACGAAGGAATGAAGGAACGAAGGAATGAAGGAACGAAGGAACGAAGGAATGAAGGAACGAAGGAATGAAGGAACGAAAGAACGAAGGAATGAAGGAACGAAGGAATGAAGGTACGAGGGTACAAAGGAATGAAGGAACGAAGGAATGAAGGAACGAAGGTACGAAGGAATGAAGGAACTAAGGTAATAAAGAATGAAGGAATGAAAGAAGGAACGAAGGAATGAAGGAACGAAGAAGCGAAGGAACGAAGGAGCGAAGGAATGAAGGAACGAAGTTATGAAGGTACGAAGGAACGAAGGTATGAAGGAATGAAGGAACGAAGGTACGAAGGAATGAAGGAAGGAACGAAGGAATTAAGGAACGAAGGTACGAAGGAATGAAGGAACGAAGGAACGAAGGTACGAAGGAACGAAGGTACGAAGGAACGAAGGTACGAAGGAATGAAGGAACGAAGGAATGAAGGAACGAAGGAATGAAGGAACGAAGGTATGAAGGAACGAAGGAGCGAAGGAATGAAGGGAAGATGGAATGAAGGGACGAAGGATGCAGAGAGAGAGCGAGAGAGAGAGAGAGAGAGAGAGAGACAGGCGGGTTACAGGAGAGAAGCGAGAAAGGGAAAGAGGGAAGAGAACAAAGTGGAGGGAGAAACAATGAAAGAAAAAAGAAGGAAGGAAAGCAGGAACGAACGAAAGAAGGAAGGAAGAAAGAAAAGATGGAAGGGAGGGAGGAAGGGAAGGAGGGAGGGAGGACGGGTGGACATACAGACAGACAGACAGAAGAACGAACCGACTGAAGGACGGACGGAAGAAAGGATAGAGGTAAAAAAGCACTGAGGCTGACAGACACTGAGTTCGCGAGCTGATCATTCCTTTCACGAACATAAGACTTGAGTGTACTTCGTACAAGAACAGGCAGACTTCAGACACATCAAAAACATCGGCACTTTCACTCATCCACCGACCAACGATGACCAGCCAACACACACCCACCGATGCACCCACCCACCCACCCACCCACCTACGAACCTAATCAGACCCACTCGTCCCACCGCACCCATCCATCCCATCCAACCATTTACCATCAGTCGCACCGTACGCATAAACTGGTGCACACGACAGAATTTAATTTCCGAAATAAATGGATGTCTTAGTCACGGTTCTTCGAGGGCAGCCGCTGCTAAACACGCAAGACCAGCATTAAATACGGACAATAAAAGGCCTAATTATAAACTAACATACAGGCCTAAAACAAGCCTCATTGTGCCCTCAAGAGGCCTAATAACAGACCCATATAAACGGCGTGTAATCGTTGACTTTTATAAGCCTTGTTCGGTTGTGTGCATATGACTGCATGTGTGCTGAAGTCTTTCCTGATGCGATGTGCTTCGAGTTCTTATTGTGCACCTGAGACGAGGAGTCTATCGATGTGGCAACCGTAAAAATAATGACAACGATGATGACGATGATGATTAAGAAAGTGGCGTTAACAACTTAACATTGATGATAGGAGCTAAAGTGATCCCAAAGATCACTTCGCAGAAGACTACGACCACTGATGATGATGACAACGATAGTGGTGATGAAGACGACGAAGACAACAGCAATGATGATGATGATGATGAAAATGAAGCTGAAGATGATGAAGTTGAAGATGATGAAGATGATGATGATGATTATGATGATGACGACGACGACGACGATGATGATGAAAATGAAGCTGAAGATGATGATGTTGAAGATGATGAAGATCACGATGATGATGATCACGATGATGAAAATGAAGCTGAAGATGATGATGATGATGACGACGATGATGATGACGATGATGAAGACGACGACGACGAAGACGACAACAACAACGATGATGATGATGATGACAGTGATGATGATGATGATGACGACGACGACGAGACGAGGACGATGATGACGACGACGACGATGATGATGACGACGACGACGATGATGATGATGATGGATTACCTGGCGCTGGCTGGTCCTAGATTGTCGGGGTCGGAGGATGAACTGGCCGACAGAGCGGAATCTGGAATGTCATGCGTCTGCATCCCGAGCGAAGTCCTGCACGGATCTGTCAAGCGAACAGAGCAGAAGCGATTAGCCACAGAGAACATTAATCAAAGAGACATTTGTCAAATAGAACAACAGCGAAAAGAACATTAGCCAAATACAGCATTAGCTAAACAAGCATCAGCCAAAGGAAATATTAGCTCAAGAAAACACTAGCCAAAGGAACTTTGGCCAAAAGAGGAAGAAGAGGATGAGGAGGAAAAGAAATGGCTGGAGGAAGAGGAGGAAGATGGAGGGAGGAATGGAAGGCGACGGAGGATGAGGAGGCAGAAGAAGAGGAGAAAGAGGAATAGGGAGAGAAGCAGGACGAGGATGACAAGAGGAAGAGGAAGAGATTTAAAGGGAAAAGAAAGGGAAAGAGGAGGAAGAGAAGAAGGAAGAAAAGTGTGAGCAAGAGGAACGGCAGACAGAAGAGAAAGAAGAAGAGGAGGATGGAGGAAGAGGAGAAGAAGAAAGGAGAGGAAAGAAGGAGAAGAAGAGCTAAGAGAATAAGAGCTGGAGAAAGAAGAGGAAGTTGAGAAATAGGAGAAACAGTAGACAGGATACTAGCAGAAAGAGGATAAGAAAGAGGAGGAGTAGAAAGAGGAGGAAAAGAAGGCGGAGGATTACGAGGAAGGAGGTAGAGCCTCATGGGCATGGAGGCATCTTTCCCGTGGGACACACATCCTAGGGGGCTGGGAATCGCTAGCCATCCACCGGAGTCGCATTCATATTTCAACGCCTCGAGACCATTAGACGAATTAGACTTGGCAACTGGATCAAATGCCTCATGGAACTGGCGCATCACCATCAACAGCCGCCTCAGCTGCTGGACCTGAACCGAGGCGTCTGGGATGGGGTGGGGTGGGGCAGAGGCAGAAATGGCGAACGACATATCATCCTAATAACCAAATTAGAGCCAGAAGCATCGATGGGTTAAGTGGATTATCATCGAAACGACGTCACAGCTCAACTGAAACCAGGTTTCGTTGATTGGATTATCATATTCCGCGTCAAATAAACGAATGAACGAATGAATGAACGAACGAACGAATGAAGCAACGAAGGAAGGAACGAATCAAACGACAAACGAACGAATCAACGGACAAACGGAGGGAGAAAGAGAAGAGGAAGGAACGGACTAAGGAATCAATCAATGGAACAGAATTCAATCAGTCAGCAGAACAATCAAATAATCAATCAGTTATTCAGACAGTCCATCAGTTAATAAAACAGAGTCAATCAATGGATGGATTTGATGGAATGGAGGTTGATAGATCAATCCATCATTCCATATATCAATCAATCAGCCAGTCAGACAACCAGATAGTCAATCAGTCAACAAATGCGCCAATGAAACAACTGACTAAAGGCATCACCTCAACGCAAACTCACTAAGACGGATACACAGACAGACAATCACACAGATAAACAACAGGACGAGCAACAGGACAGTTTTACACAAACTGTAAACGAAAAACAGAACAGCGAACAATGAACAAGGAACACGAATTAAAAAAAAATTCAATTAAATTAACGAAAGAAAGAACGAATATTACAGGCCGAGTACAAGAAGAACGAAGAAGAAGAAACAGACACCGATTTATAAACATACCAAGACATACATCTCAACAAACAGCTATGCATAGCTCAGTGGTGGCCCCAGGATTGTTTGACTGGGGGAAGAGCATTTACAGAGGGGCGCCACATTCTGGCAGTCTACCATGCAAGGGTCTGGTCTGAGGGGCGCCGGCATGTAACAAAGAGGGGGGGACGAACCGCCCGAAGCCTATCGCTAAATTCGTCAACGGCATAGAGCTATTATCCAAGCCTTGTATTCTCCGACTTCCTTACGAAATATTAATTAGCGTGTTACTGCGTACACAGGCTCTCAGGGCACAGGACGTCTCTGCGGAAATAATTAGGAAAGGCTCACGACGTATAGATGACCTATATCATCTGATGTTTATCCTAATAAAATAGGATCATACAATTAGGATACGTGTATATATATATGTCTGTATATATATATATGGCGAACATTATATATACTGACATAAATATATGTACTAATAATACTTTTGAGGCTATATTTATAGCCTACGAAGTATAAAATGGAGCGTATTGTTGTGGCATGCGCATGCGCATGCATTGTACCGAGAAGGGTCACGTGACGTGGAACACAGGCTGATCAATCAACGGTTGGTTCCATTTAAGCAAAGATGGCTGACAGAGATGGTGATGTATGTGGCTGCTGCTGCTGCTGGAGTTGTTTGTGGTGGTGATGGTCAGCGTGTAATGAGCCCCTGGTAACCACCCATATCTGCACCCCCATTGTCGCCTAACAGCCCTTCCCTTTATGCGTCCTCAGCCATTAATGGCCCGGCTCCAGTTGAACAATAGAAACTCCAGCTCATCACATTGTAGCCTATATTTACTAATTGCTTTAGATAATGCGCTATAACAATACACGCGAAACATAAAATTAATGTCACGTGCGCTTCACAAACAACTGCTGTAAAATAAACGTAAACGTATAAAGATATATACCTAATTAAATAAATTCCCATACATGCATGCATACATACATACATGCATGCATATATACATATATACATGCACACATATATACATACATACACACATACATACATGCATACATGCATGCACGCATGCATACAGACATTCATACATGCATACATACCTACATACATGCATACGTACATACATACATACATACATACATAGATACATACATACATACATTTGTACGTACGTGCGTACATACAGGCACATACAGGTACACATACATACATACATACATACATGCATGCACGCATGCATACAGACATTCATACATGCATACATACCTACATACATGCATACGTACATACATACATACATACATAGATACATACATACATACATTTGTACGTACGTGCGTACATACAGGCATATACAGGTACACATACATACATACATACATACATGCATGCACGCATGCATACAGACATTCATACATGCATACATACCTACATACATGCATACGTACATACATACATACATACATAGATACATACATACATACATTTGTACGTACGTGCGTACGTAAGTACATACATGCAAGCATACATGCATGCATACATACATACTCTTACATACACATATGTATATATGTATATACAAGTATATATATACGGACTGTTCGTGATCTCGAGTCAGCGGAACATAGAATCGGAGAATTCCGTTTGCTTGGCCTTCTTAATTCGCGGGACTTGAATAACTGCTTTTGATGCAGGCGCTGAAGCTAAATTGTCCCAATTCATCCGAAGCAGAAAATCACTCAGGCGCGTCGAAAAGGCCAAGTGTTTTGGCTTCTCTCATACAATCTCAAAGGCAATGTCTAGTTACAGCTGGCACAAAATTGAGCTGAAATTGTCTCGTATTAAAAAGATTCCGTAATTAGTTTGTCAGGCTGTTGCATAAAACGTCAACATGTTGTAGCCATAGGCCACGCATGGATTGGCTTGCGGTCAAAAGTAAATACATCTATGAGCATTGACAAAAATTAGCATTCTTTCACGAGGCTTTGTTTTTTTGGACGCAGACATTAAGCGACCATCAACTGATACTTTGTGCATTATGACATCGGCGCTATAGAAGTCTATAGAAGTCAGTAGATTAGACAGACAGGATTAGACTAGACTAGACTATAATAGAATAGACTAGACTATAATAGAATAGACTAGACTAGACTATAATAGAATAGACTAGAATAGACTATAATAGTATAGACTAGACTATAATAGAATAGAATAGAATAGACTATAATAGACTATAATAGACTAGACTAGACTATAATAGAATAGAATAGACTAGACTATAATAGAATAGACTAGACTAGACTATAATAGAATAGACTAGACTATAATAGAATAGACTAGACTCTAACAGAATAGACTAGAATAGACTAGACTAGACTATACTAGGCTCAACTAGACTAAACTAGATTAGATTAGACAAGATTAGATCGGATTAGAATAGATTAAGGCGTCATGGGTAATCAGATGACGGTGTCTGACTGTAACATATACACAAACTGTGTAATCTTATACTAGACAGTTTGAATTCTGGCCACACTGCATACCTTAAAAGTGTCCGTAGCGATGCTATCATTCGACTTTAGCTTCATGCATGGTGTAATCATAGGGTCTATGTGGCAGTAGAGTTGTCTTTAGATAGCTAATTGATGCAGTTATTAACTTAAAAGCTTAAATTCAGCTATATAACATGAAGACTTTTGCAAGTACGTGGTATGGTTAGTAGGTAAGGTACATGGTATGGTTAGTAGGTAAGGCAAGGTACATGGTATGGTTAGTAGGTAAGGTGAGGTACGTGGTATGGTTAGTAGGTAAGGTGACGTACATGGTATGGTTAGTAGGTAAGGCGAGGTACATGGTATGGTTAGTAGGTAAAGTGATGTACATGATATAATTATGGTTAAGGGTAATCTAACCTAAAATAGATCATTTCTTAGCAGTTTGATATGCTATCGATCGGAGCTCTTGACCTCTCCTCGCCTCATATCGGAAACCCATTGTCGCCAGGTAATTGTAAATGTAATTGTAATCGCATATTTATAGAGCGCATCTTCCCTTTAACTTCCATTATCGGCGTAGGACGCAACATAGCTTATTATAAGAGGGTCATATTTGACAAATCAATACGAAGGCCTGACTAAAGCGATTGTAAAAATATAATATTTTAACAATCCTGAATGAACAGCTTAACGATCCGCGGTCAGGAAAGATACGGATGAATGAACGCGACCGGAAAAACAACGATCAACGATGCGTTTAATGGAATTCAACCGACAGAATGAAGTAGCATGAATGACGATGACGACGACGTCTTACAGAGGCCCTTAAAGGCGCTATAGAAATATCGATTTGTACATCTAGATGATTACGATTACGGGTCTAGCTTGTTAGTTATCTAGACACTTGATATAGCGCCTTTAAAGTATCTGGCAGAAGCGCTATACGCAATATAGCGCCTTTAAGTGCCTCACAAATGCGCCTTTAAAGTACCTTGCAAGAGCACTGCCTAGCCTTCTACACCGTTATCAAACATCGTCTTTTACCCCACAGCTCACTTAATTTCCATGCACTGTGTTTTGATTTGCTCTTATCCACCTTCCTCTCCATAACTGACCATTCCCTTTAACTCTTCTGGGTCTCAGAAATTCTCTCCGTTTAATATCATTCCGCTTTCGCTCCGTTTTCTTTCTCCGATATTCACCAGGCTAACTCCTCTTTACCCAGACAGATGCTGCTGGATTGGATGATGACGGACGGACACAGCAGGCTGAAAGAAGAGGAGAAGAGAAGGATAGAAGAGAGGAGTGACATCATCGGACGTTTGAACCTGCATGAAGGCAGGGAACCAGAAGAACTCATCTTTATCCTAAACCCTTTTCCCCGACTCAAACCCATCTAGTTTCTCTCGCTTCTCTCCTTTCTTTTTCCATAAAGTCATTTCTCACACTTTCCTATTTCTTTCTCTCTCGCTTAATTTCCCCAATTCCGACCATTTCTCTCTCACTCTTCTCTCCCCTTACTGCGTATCCGTATGTATGCGTACCCAGTGCAGTGTATCAATTTAAGGCAAGGCTTTTGGCAAGTTGGCGCAGACTCAGAGCTTGGGAAACTTAGTTAAAGAAGGGCTGGAGCGGCAGGATGTAACCGAAACTGTAACTGGCAAACGTCCGTGGATGGAATTCCCACCCGTTTTACTCCAGTCTTGCTTCCCATTGTCTCACTGGGTCTTTTATGCGCTCCAACTGTTTATCTTCATTCACTCATCTCTCTCCCGATTGTGTCTGTATATGTACGTATGTATGTATGTATGTATGTATGTTTGTACGTATGTATATGTGTAAGTCTGTATGTACCGTATGTTTGTAGGCATGTGTGCATGTATGTATACACGCATGTATGTATTCAAAGTGTATGTATGTATGTATTTAATGTGCATGTATATATGTATGTATAGCTGTATGTATTTAATGTGTATTTATGTATGTATTTAATGTGTATGTATGCATGTATATATGTATGTACGTATATATGTATGTATTTACATATGTATGTATGTATGTATTTACATATGTATTATGTATGTATGTAGACACTTAATATAGCTCTGAAAACTGTTCCTCTTCCCTAGAGGGCCTCTCCCCATCTCTCCAATTCCACCGTTTTCCCTCTCCCCTGGTGCTTCTCCGTCGTTTCTGTTCTGTTGTCTCCCCGCCTCCCCACGCAGCAATTACGAATTCGTAATTCGCAATTAATTTTTTACGCAACGGAAATTATTGGCTGAAATGAGAGGCTGATGCATTCAGTCGGCTAAATTAGGCCACACGGCCTAGCAAAACATTCGCCACATTTTCTGTAGACACAATGACTCTCAATCTATAGAAGATATCGACCCAAGTAACAGACAGACAGACAGACGAGGCGGGCGGGCGGGCAGACGGATGGACGGACGGACTTGGTACGCTGACTGACTGACTGACTGACTGAATGAATGAATGAATGACATGTAGGCAGAAAGACACAAAGCTAATCGATAAACATTCATTCATTCATTCTTTCATTCATTCTTTCTTTCTTTCTTCGTCTTTTTTCGTTTTCCAATCAGAGCATCTATAACTTGATTACTTGCATACATACAACCTGCAGGCAGGCGGACACAAGCATACATACAGAGACATATATATATATATATATATATATAAACAATAGACCATACACACACAAACACACACACACAACCATAAACACACACAAACACAAACACACATCACTCGTTATCAGTCTATATTTAAGTATAATCTCATATATTCGCAAATATTTCAAATAACAAATCTCCTCTCGTGCATGTCTTATTGTAAGAAATCCAATCGTGTGTCTATATTCATCCCGCAGTCAGAGTAATCAATATTTATGTGGCGCCTGAAGCCGTCTGCCTGAAGCCTGCTTAATCCTACTTAGCTATATTTAATTAGGAAATTCTATAAGCGCTAATTGATTCTTCAGCTATAAACAGATATATAGGACAATGCTTCATTTGATTAATCATGCAGATATTAATACAATATCTAAGGTATTATTGTATTAATTCTATTTTTATTTTTCATAAGATATACATTACCCATAAGTCAGTCTCTTTATATATAATTCTTACATATATAAATTATATATATATATATATATATATATATATATATATATATATATATATATATATATATATATATATATATATATATATATATATATATATATATATATATATATATATATATATATATATATATATATATATATATATATATATATATATATATATATATATAGAAGGGACTCTGACTTTATTGTGTGCTTGATGTGGTTTAATAATCCATGTTGTGTGGTAAACCTCAGGCAAATTAGCATATATTTTGGCCATCGTCATAACGCCGGGCATAAAGTAGACAGTATCTACGCTTGGCTACATAAGTTGTCGGCCAGTTGCATTGCACTTAATGTTCCAGGACGCACCTGTTCCGTCGTCCGCACCTGCCATTTCGCCCTTTATTGCATCTTATCAGACAAAAACAGCCCGGCGCTTCCTGGCAATGTCTTTCACTCACGCCAATCGTAAGTAAGCGTGTGGGTTCGAGAGTACGGTTTCGAAAGTATGGGTTCGAGAGTACGGATTCGAAAGTATGGGTTCGAGAGTACGGGTTCGAGATTATGGGTTCGACAGTATGGGATCAAAAGAAAGGGTTCGTGAGTACGGCTTTGAGCGTAATGGCTTGAGAGTACGGGTTCGAGAGCATAAGTTTAGCAGTAATTAGTACCTAATTAGTATGTACGAGTTTGCCTTCATAAATACTTGTGTCGGACTTCTGACAGTGAAAAAAATGGCGAGAGATTATTTAATGTCATTATTTTTTCGTAGTTTCAGGTTATTTCGTTATTTTTTTTACAAATCTTGCATGTGTGAATTGTCAGAGAATTGTACGAAAGATAGATCTAATAATCAAGATGTATAGACAGTTACGAAAAGAATCCTCAGGTAGGTCAAAATACTTAAAGACTAGAACAGGTAGATTAGGCCAGGTAGGTCTAATAATTAAGAGCTAATGGCAGGTAGAGAATTCTCTGACAATTCACACATGCAAGATTTGCAAAAAAAATTAACGAAATGACCTGAAACCACGGAAACATTAAATAATCTCTCGCCGTTTTTTCACTTGCAGAAGTCTGACACAAGTATTTCTAATACATGTAAATATAAGGTATCCCCAGGTAGGTATAATAATTAAGAAGTATGGCCAGCTAGATTTAATAATTAAAAGAAAATACCAGGTGAGACAATCAACCTGAGAGGTGTAGTCTTCAGGGTTAGGATCTTTCGTCACAAGTGCAAGCAACGCTTCAGTTATCCAGCAACAGGATGACAACATCGGGCGTTCACAGTCCGTGCACGGAGACCTTAAATGGCGTGGCGCCCATTCAAACGGGCAGCGGCGGTAAAGGATCTCACCCGATAAATTCATTAAAAAATGAGCAATGTCGAGGCCATACGGTCGCTATATATAGCCGTGTACATTTATATTTAGCAATTCGTTACGGGGGGTAAGCGCTAAATAATCTAATTATCGAAATAAGGAATGGGGATCTGAAAGAGAAAGGAGTTGAGACAGACACGGACGGATGGAATCGAAAGACAAGGGAGGTAAAATGGATGGCGGGAGGAAGAGAAAGGAGGATGAAAGAGCCGGGTATAGAGGAAGGAAGCCAGTCAGGGGTAAAGATAAGAGTCGTTGCCTTTGACGGCGATAAACGAGTGTAGCAGATGCACTTGAATTGACCCACGAGGACCCTCCCTCTCTTCCTCCCTCTCTCCCTCCTTAATCCTCCTCCTGTCCGCCGCCTGACCAATTGGTTGCATCATCATCGGGACGCGATGGGAGGAAGGAAAGCGAGGGGATAAGATGGGGTTCGATCTGCAATGAAAGAAGAATAAATAGGATGAAAGGCAAAAAGAAGAGGAACAGGAGAAATAGCAGGAGACAGAGATACAGTGGATGAGAAATAGCAGGAAATTGAGATACAAGGAGACTGAAATAGCAGGAGATAGAAATGCAATGGATGAGAAATAGCAGGAGACAGAGATAGCCTACAATGGATGAGAAATAGCAGGATAAAGAGATACAAAGGATGAGAAATAGCAGGAGACAGAGGTAGCCTACAATGGATGAGAAATAGCAGGAGATAGAGACAGCCTACAATGGATGAGAAATAGCAGGAGATAGAGACAGCCTACAATGGATGAGAAATAGCAGGAGACAGAGATAGCCTACAATGGATGAGAAACAGCAGGAGATAGAGACAGCCTACAATGGATGAGAAATAGCAGGAGACAGAGACAGCCTACAATGGATGAGAAATAGCAGGAGATAGAGATACAAAGGATGAGAAATAGCAGGAGACAGAGGTAGCCTACAATGGATGAGAAATAGCAGGAGATAGAGACAGCCTACAATGGATGAGAAATAGCAGGAGATAGAGACAGCCTACAATGGATGAGAAATAGCAGGAGACAGAGATAGCCTACAATGGATGAGAAACAGCAGGAGATAGAGACAGCCTACAATGGATGAGAAATAGTTGGAGATAGAGATACAATGGATGAGAAATAGCAGGAGACAGAGATACAAGACGTGAAAAGAACCAGCAGGAGATAGAGATACAAGAGTGAGTAATAGCAGGAGATAGAGATACAAGGGGTGAGGGAAGAAGAAAAGGAGGAAGAGATGATGAGGATGAGGAGTCGGGACAGGAGGAAGAGAAGAAGGAAAGAAATAGGGAGGAGTGCAAGATGATGCTTAAAATGCATGAAAGCAATTAGTAGCAGAAACAGAGCGAGATAAGAGGAGAAAGAGGAAGAGGAGGAGGAACAGGAGATTGAGTACGGGAGGAGCATTAGATATAGATGAAGATAAGAGAAGGAATCAATCTGGTGAAACAGAAACAACATGACGATGAAGAAGCAGACAATTGAGGACGAATGGAAGATGGAATATCGTTGTCATCGTCAGCTGCATCACTAGCAGCAAACAGTTTGCCCATGTAAAAGGACTAACGGACAGACGCAAGAACAGATGAGAAAACGGACAGACGCAAGAACAGATGAGAATACGGACATACGAAAGTACAGATGAGAATACGGACAGACGGAAGTACAGATGAGAATACGGACAGACGGAAGTACAGATGAGAATACGGACAGACGGAAGTACAGATGAGAATACGGACAGACGGAAGTACAGATGAGAATACGGACAGACGGAAGTACAGATGAGAATACGGACAGACGGAAGTACATATGAGAATACGGACAGACGGAAGTACGGACAGACGGAAGTACAGATGAGAATATGGACAGACGGAAGTACAGATGAGAATATGGACAGACGCAAGTACAGATGAGAATATGGACAGACGGAAGTACAGATGAGAATACGGACAGATGGAAGTACAGATGAGAATACGGACAGACGGAAGTACAGATGAGAATACGGACAGACGGAAGTACGAACAGACGGAAGTACGGACAGACGGAAGTACGGACAGACGGAAGTACGAATGAGAGTGCGGACAGACGGAAGTACGGATGAGAATACGTACGGACGGAAGTACGGACGGAAATCTAGACGGATGAGAGTACGAACGGATGGAAGAACAGTCGGATGGAAGGAAGAAAGGAATAACGAGCTGAAGGAAGGAAGCAAGAAAAACAGGCCAACAACATTCCTGATCATAAAAAATACGAGCAAAATTTCATCGTCAAAGCTTATTGTTAAAAATACAAAGAATAATAGATTTCATGGTCTTTATAGTCTCTTTAATATAACCAAATATATTGTTGCCAATATTTTTTATTTTATATATAAGCCTACCTGTATCAATCGATGTATATAATGTATTCAAATATTTACATTATATATAAATATATATAGCCTATATTTATCTTTTGTTCTCTGTGGCCTTTGCATACTGTAGGCTGCGTTGTGAGCCACATTGAATTCATGACAATGCACAAATGCGCTCTTTTATATGGCGCTAGAGTATTCATTGTTGTAAATAATCAAATAAGTATTACATGCCTATAATAAATTAATGCACCACGGTATAACAATAGTTAGAAGAGTATGTAAGTTATATCAATAAATAATTATTATAGGAATATCTATAAGCGCAAAACAACTTTCCCAGGCTCCATGTAACGACCCTGGGCACTTTGTTTTCGCACGCCGTGCCTCTGTCACCAAGCAGTATATTTTGGTATCGGTGCTAGCTTGGAAGTAAACGGTAAGTCCTGCGAAGCACTGGGCCCGTGTCCAGGACCTTGGGATTCGTCCATTGCCGGCTCAAGGGTCAAGAAAAGGAAATAAGCGCCTCCCCCTACGTCTCACTTGTGGGATATGGAATACTTCACTCTCCGGTGTCCTCGGCCGTTCTACCGCTTCTAACTCTCTGGCCCAGCCTCAATTCACAGCGACCGACTACCTCGACTACATGCGCGGGAAGATCGACTCGATCCGCCAATCCACTGATGGTTCTCCTCCTCCTTCCTTTCCTCCTACGTCATCTAAGCTTTCATGCTGGAAGCCTCTGCCTTTGGACGTCCTTCGTCGGCTCCTGCTGGAGTCACCTGCTAAGTCCTGTGAACTGGACTTATTACCACCATTTTTAATCAAGGATTTTATAGATGACTTAATTCCGTTCTTACACTTGCTATGTAATACCTCCCTGGGTCAGGGTTCACTCCCGGCTTCTCACAAACGTGCTGTAGTCTTTCCCTCTCTCAAGCGCCAGGGACTTGACCCCAATGATATCTCAAACTACCAACCTATCTCTAACCTTTCCTTCCTCTCTAAGCTTCTTGAAAGATGTGTGTCCGTCCAACTGGTCGACTACCTTGACTCTAACTCCCTCATGCCTCCTCTTCAATCCGGATTTAGGAAGTTCCACTCTACTGAATCACTTATTACACGTCTCCTGGCTGACGTCTTTGGAGCTTTTGACCGTGGACATGTTACTCTTCTTGCCCTCTATGATGTTAGTGCTGCTTTTGACACTGTGGATCACTCTATCCTTTTGGAGCGTCTGGAAAAATCTTTTGGCATTAATGATACGGCCCTTCTTTGGTTTCAGTCATTCCTCTCAGACCGCTCTCATTCTGTTATCTTTGGGCCTACACGTTCCGCCTGGTCCCTTATACCTTTTGGCCTTCCTCAGGGTTCTGTTCTGGCCCCTCTCCTCTACATTCTGTACACTGCCGACCTGGCACGGGTTCTCCTTCCCATGGGTGTTGCTGTCCATCAGTATGCAGATGACACTCAGGCCTTCGTTCATGGCCCAGCGGAAGCGGCTTCCTCTCTGGTTGAGAGTATTCTTGACGCAACATCTGCCCTTGGTCTCTGGATGTCCTCCAATCGCCTCCGACTGAACTTTGCTAAGACCCAGTTCATCTGGCTTGGTGGTCGTGCTCAGCTGGCAAAGATAGATTCATCATCCTTACGCCAGAGGTTTCCGGACATTCAATTCTGTTCCAAAGTCCGTGATCTTGGGGTTGTTCTGGACCGGGAACTCTCCTTGACCGATCATGTTAACAGTGTCTCCCGCTCATGCTTCTACCACCTTCGTCAGCTTCGTACCATCCGCCGCTCCCTCTCCTTTCATGCTGTTACTACTCTAATTCATGCCCTTATCTGCACCAGGGTGGACTTTGGTAACGCTATCTTTGCTGGACTCTCACTTGCCAATATTTCCAAGCTTCAATCTGTTCTCAATGCTTCTGCCCGTCTTATTGGAGGCGTCCCCAGGTATGGCCATATAACTTCCTTTATACGGGACACTCTACACTGGCTTCCCATTCAGCAGCGGATCCAGTTCAAGATCCTAACGCTTATGCGTAATTGTCTCGTTGGCTCTGCTCCATCATATCTTAAGGACTTCTGCATTTCGGTCTCCTTGGTTCCAGGCCGTAGCACTCTCCGGTCGGCCTCCCTTGGACTTCTGACTGTCCCTCGTATGCGCACTGCTACAGCGCAGTCCAGAAGCTTTGCCTATGTTGGACCTGTTAGCTGGAATCGCCTTTCCCGAGAGCTCCGGCTAGTATTCCTCAGTTTGTCTCTTCCGCAGTTTCGCAAGCGCCTGAAGTCTGTATTATTTGCCAGTGGTCTCACTGGTTCGGGTCGGGAGCGCTTCTGATGAGTCTATTCTTGAAGTGGCGCTTTATAAATGTCAGATTACAATTACAATAAATTATTGCACGAAGCTTTAACTAACTTTTAAAACTCCCGTTGATAACTTAAAGCGTACATGTTTTATTGTTAGAATGTTGTATGCATATTAAGCTTTTCTTGTGTTCTTAAATACTTGTAAACCGATCTGGGATTAGCTATTGGTTAATAAAGAATATACTTACTTACTTACTTAACATTAGTTAGAGGAATATATGTTTTATCAATAAAAAAATATTATTCATGGGCGTTGCGAGGCATTAAACCGATAGATGTCTTCGAGAAAACAGGCAACGCTTTCTATATCGTCACCGCACTTATGTATGTACGTATGTATCTAGCTATTTATATAGCGCCTTTCAAGCATCTCCTAAAATATATACACTTATTGTATATGTATATGCAGCCACCCGATACATCTGACGGCAAGTTTAAGCAGAGAATGGCGGACTTAGAGACAGACATTTGCTAGTGTCCGAGTTATTACTGTTTGCGCTGATATCCATAAGGACGGCTGCGTCTAATGGAACAAAGGGGCAACAGAAGATGCGATGAAAGACAGTCGAGTGAGGAGTACCTCCCTCCTTGGTCTCCCTGCCTCCCTCCCTGCCTCTCTCTCTCCCTCTCTCTGTCCCTCTCTCTGTGCCTCTCTCCCTCTGTCTGTTTCTTTTATTCTAATGTCATCTAGCGTCGAAACCTGTGGCGGACATTTGGATGAAGTCGTGAAATTTC
Source organism: Norana najaformis (assembly GCA_964023275.1). Classification (NCBI taxonomy): domain Eukaryota; kingdom Metazoa; phylum Annelida; class Clitellata; order Crassiclitellata; family Hormogastridae; genus Norana; species Norana najaformis. Next base: position 6,308,691 of record OZ029928.1, read on the forward strand.
TTGCCGCATTGCTCTTTGCTCTTTCTTCTTCTTCGTCGTCGTCGTCTTCTTCTTCTGCGATAAGTGCATCTGCCGAATGAATATTTAATGGCCTTCCGACGTAAATAAGGCACGACGGTGCATCCATCATGCGACTTTCTTTGTCTGTCTGTCTGTCTGCGTGGCTCTCTCTTGCCTTTATCTTCTCCTCGCTGTCATCATCATCGTCATCATTTTCTCTATCTTCTTCTTCTTCACCTTCGTCATTATCATCATATGATCACCATCATCATCACCGTCATCATCTTCTTCATCCTCCTCCTTCTTTTCCTCTTTCTCTTCCTCTTCATCGTCTTCCTTTTCCTCTTCCTGCTCCTCCTCGTCTTCCTCTTCTTCTTCTCCTCCTTTTCCTCTTCCTCTATTACCGCCTCCTCTTTCTTCTCCTCCTTCTCCTCCTCCTCCTCCTCCTCTTCTTCCTCTTCTTCTATCATACCACGTTCGCCTGATTCTACGATCTAGACCTATCCCCCACCCCACTCATCAAATACCTTTTGCCAAAGAAAATAATTCAGTGTTACCAGTTTTGCCGAACTGACTCCAAAGACCACATTAACTCTTGGATTTTGACGAGGCTTCCCCAACGGATTACGATTCTTGATTGCGTTTTCACTACAAGCGAACGTCGACTGATATCTTATGACAGCATGACAGTCATAAGAGTTATCTCTCCTACAGAAGTCATTAGATTAGAATTGAGTAGATTACTGTCTAGCTATATAGATCATGTCTTGCAAGAAAGTTGCAAGTATTACAAAGTAGTTGCAATTTTGCCGCATTATAACTTTTAAGTATTAGTCACAATTATAAGATATCAGTAACAACTACAAAGGCTCATGTAATGTCTATGGGCATTGATTCTTTAGCTCTTATAGACTGTAACGCAGTGTTGTCATACGATTGCTAAATAGCTGTTGCCTTGCTTGCTCTTCTGAAGAAAGATCCTAACCCCGAAGACTACGCCTCTCAGGATGATTGCCTCACCTGGTCTTACCTTTTAATTATTAAATCTACCTGGCCTTACCTCTTAAATATTAGACCTACCTGGTCTTACCTTTTAATTATTAGATCTACCTGGGCTTACCTCTTAAATATTAGACCTACCTGGTCTTACCTTCTAATTATTAGATCTACCTGGGCTTACCTCTTAAATATTAGACCTACATGGGTTTACCTCTTAAATATTAGACCTACCTGGGTTTACCTTTTAATTATTAGACCTACCTGGGCTCACCTCTTAAATATTATACCTACCTGGCCTTACCTTTTAATTATTAGATCTATCTGGTCTTACCTCTTAAATATTAGACCTACCTGAGTTTACCTCTTAAGTATTAGACCTACCTGGGCTTACCTTATGCTGTGCACTAAAGATCTATAACAACCTTGCAATACAGTGTACAGCTAAGACAGAGTGTATCCTAAGTTACACAACCTATAGTGTGGAAGAACGCTGCATATTTGTGTGCACCTTATAACCACACAATACTGTGCAGCTGTGTATGCATACGCATGTATATATGCATACGAATATATATATATGTATATGCATGCATGTATGTATGTATGCATGTATGTATACGCATATATGCATGTACGTATGTATGTATGTATGTATGCATGTATGTGTATGTATGCATGTATGTATGTATACGCATATATGCATGTACGTATGTATGTATGTATGCATGTATGTACGTATGCATGTATGTGTGTATGTATGTATGCATGTATGTGTATGTATGCATGCATGTATGTATGTATGTATGTATGTATGTATGTGCATTGTATGTATGTATGTATGTATGCATGTATGTATGTTAATATGTATGTAAGTGTTAGTATGTATGTATGATTGTATGTATGTATGTATGCATGCATGCATGTACGTATGTATGTTAATATGTATGTATGTATGATTGTATGTATGTATGTATGTATGTATGTTAATATGTATGTATGTATGTACGTATGCATTGCATGTATGTATGAATGTATGTTTGAGTCTGATGTTTGATATATGATAGGTAATTCGGTTGATGTCTTGATGTTGTTTGCATTTCAATCAGTGTTCATTAGTCGTCGACGAGAGATCTTCATCGGCGATCAGTGACTCGGCACCAGGTGTAGACATCTACAATTCTACGCTCTTCAACTGTTATTCGAAACTGCTACTCAGAACTGCTGCTCGAAACTCCTACTCGACTTTGCTATATGAAACTATGCCATATGTTACTCACAGCTGCTATGATTACGAATAATTCCGTCACGAATATCTAATCTAATATGATGTAATATAATCTAAACTGGAAGTTTCTATAGCGCCGTCATGCACAAGGCATCAATCGACGGTCGCTTCTAAGCACAACTGTATTCCAAAAGCATAAACTATCGGACAGAGTCAGTCCAGACTCGTGAGGACCTTGAGACAGGAAGGCAGGACAAACGAACAAGTAATAAGACAAGGATGGGATTTCAGCCTTGACCTAAAAGCGAAATCTGTCAAACGTTCGACTTTGAATTCGTCTTTAGTCGTGACCTCAACCGTGACCTCAGCCGTGACCTCAGGCGTCAGAAATTAAGTTCCATGTGTCTCTCTCGGTCACTTTATGCCTCTTAAAGCTTTTTGCTAACTGGCACAAGCGAGGTGTGACTGTGCGTCTGTCTGTCTCCCCGTCTGTCTGTATGTTTGTGTCTGTTTGGCTTTCTCTGTATCCGTCTGTCTGAATATGTGCAAATTTTTCTGTCTCTATCTTTCTGTCTGTTGGTCTGGCTCCCTGTCTGTCTGTTAGTTTGTGTCTGCTTGACTTTCTCTGTATCCGTCTGTATATATATGTGCAAATGTGTCTGCCTGACTGTCTGTCTGCCTGCCTGTCTGTCTATCGGTCTCTCTATGCTTTTGTCTGTCTGTCGCTCTGCACCTAAAGCTTTCTTTGTCTCTTCTCTCTTTTGCTTCCTTTCTCGTCGTTTAAATGTTTATCTTCGCTCCGGTTCTGCAGCATTTTAGTCCGTCCGTCTGACTGTATCCGTCTCTGCGTCAGTTTGTCAGTGCCTTTGTATGTTTCTCTATGTATGTTTACTGTCTCATCTTGTGCGATCATTGACTGGGTTGCGATGGCGTTGACCAAAATGCGTCGCTCACGTCAGTTCGTTTTCACTGGGCACTGGCTGAAGAAAAATGGAGAAAAAAGAAGCAGGGAGGGAAGGCGGGAGGAGAGAAGGGAAAGAAGGAAGAGAACGAACAGAAGGGAGAGAAGGGAGAGAAGGAAGAGAAGGAGGGAAGGGAGAGAAGTGAGAAGTAGTGAGATAGAGGGGGATGATTGTTATAAAGGAACCGAAAGAATTAGAGGTGGTGGGAGGGAAGGAGGGGGAATAGGAAGGAAAGAGGGAAGGAAAGAGAGAGGAAGGGAATGGCAGCTAGACGGAAGAGACAGAGAGAGACAGAGAATGGTGCGGAGAAAGGGAGGGGAGGGCAGAGGAAGGAGGGAGGAGTGAGAAGGAGGAAGAGGATGAGGTGGAGGAGGAGTCTAGAGCATTAATTCGTCGCATAATGGGCGCGTTGTCAGTGGCCGTTCTCTGCTCGTTCATGGGTAACTGGGGATATGTGGTCTGGTGACGGTCATCTCTCGCCCGCCTTCCTCTCTGCCTCCCTCTCTGCTTCCCTCTCTGCCTCCCTCTCTGCCTTCCTCTCTGCCTCCCTCTCTGCCTTCCTCTCTGCCTTCCTCTCTGCCTCCTCTACCTCCCTCTCTGCCTCCCCTTCTGCCTCCCTCTCTGCCTCCCTCTCTGTCTGCCTCCTGGTCTCCGTGGTGACACAACCATCCGCCCGGATGGACGAACCGTCTCTACACCTGCTCGCCTCTCCAGGCGACGACAAATCATTCGAGGGCCAAGTGAATTAGTCCATCAGCCTCCTCCTCCTCCCATCTCCTCCTCCCTCCTCCTTTTTCCTCCTATTCCTCCTTCTCCTTCCCTACTGATCCGACTCCTCTTCCTCTTTCTTCTTGTCTTCCTCTTCTCATCCTCTTTATGCTTCGCGTTTACTTTGTCCTCTTCCTCTTCCTCTGTTCCTCCACTTCTTTCAAGTTCTTTCCTCCAGATTCTCCTTCTGTGCTCCTAGTTCTTCTCCGGCCGCTCCTCTTACTTCCCTTCCTCTTCATTATCTTTCTCCTTCGGTTTCATTTTTTCATCCTCTTCTTTTTCTCCTCTTCTTCTTTTTCTCCTCTTCTCTGCAGTTGTTTTCCTCCTCCCAACACTACCCTATCCTCGTTTTCTCTATTTATCTTTGCTCCTCTTTCTCTTTCCTCCCTATCTCTGTTCACAGCCCCTCTTTCTTTGCTCATCCCTTATTTTCAGACTCCTCCCCATCCTTTCCACCCCTCTTCTCTTTCTCTCTTTCCCCTTCTCATCTGCTATCTCTTCCTTCCTTTCCACGCCTTTCCTCTACCCCTTTCTCCTCTTTCATCTCTTCCACTTCCTCCCTTTCAACACCCTTCCTCTTTCCATCCATCCTGATGCACCTGTTGCTTCGGCTGTTCTTCCTTTCCCTCCTCCTTTCTGTCCACACCTTTCCTCTTCCCATTCCTCTTCGCTCACCCGCTTTTTCCTCTTCCTCCCTTTCCATCTCTTTCTTCTTTTCCATCCATGTCCGTTTCTACTCCTCCTCCTCCTTCTCCTTCTCCTCCTCCTCAACCTTCTTCTACTCCTCCTCCTCCATGTCCTTCTCCTCCTCCTCCACCTGCTTCTCCTCCTCCTCCACGTCTTTCTTATCCTCCTCCTCCTCCACCTGCTTCACCTCCTCCTCCACGTCCTTCTTATCCTCCTCCTCCTCCACCTGCTTCTCCTCCTCCTTCACGTCCTTCTTCTCCTCCACCTGCTTCTCCTCCTCCTCCACGTCTTTCTTATCCTCCTCCTCCTCCACCTGCTTCTCCTCCTCATCCACGTGTTTCTTATCCTCCTCCTCCTCCACCTGCTTCTCCTCCTCCTCCACGCCCTTCTTCTTCTCCTCCACTTTCTCCTCCTCCTCCTTCTCCTTCTCCTCCTCGTCCTCCTCCGGCTTCTCCACGCCTCATCCGCCACGCAGTCGCCTCCAGCTAGCGCCATCTGTTGCTGGTCGGCGTTGTATAATGCATCCAGTCGTCGCCAGTAATCGAGCGCCATATAAAGCTCTGTCGAGCACCGGCCAAGCGTGTGACGTAATTAGGGCAGGCGCCTGTGCGTCGCGGCGCCTGCGCCTGGGGTGTCGGACGGACGGACGCCCCCTACGAAATCATCGAAGGGCAAATAATTCAACAGCTAAAAGCAAGACGGGTCTTCGTGAAATGCGGTTAATTCTGCTTTTGAAGTCAGCACTAACCCTCTGTCAACCCACTCTTGCCCTTCCGTCTGTCACCCCTCAGTCAATAGGGCACGTAGCTTAAGGTAAGATAAACTGAGTGTAAGGTAAGGTAAGGGAAGGTTTGGTATGGTAAGACAACTAAGGTGAGGTTAGGTAACTAAGGTAAGGTTAGGTAATTAAAGTTAGGTTAGGTAACTAAAGTTAGGTTAGGTAACTAATGTAAGGTTAGGTAACTAAAGTAAGGTTAGGTAAGTAAGGTATGGTTAGGTAACTAAAGTTAGGTTAGGTAACTAAGGTAAGATAAGGTAAATAAAGTAAGGTTAGGTAGCTAAGGTAAGGTTAGGTAACTAAGGTAAGGTAAGGCAACTAAGATGAGGTTAGGTCACATAAGGTTAGGTTAGATAAATTCGATAAATACAATAATAATGTTATCATCAGTTTCATTATTATCGTTATCATTATCGTTATCGTTGTTACTATTATTAGAATCCTCTCAGTTATATAAAAGATCAACGTTGCGGCCAATACGAGGCTAAAAGGCGCTAAATAAGGGACTGATTACACTACTTTACATGGCAGCCAATGAACTGATCGGTAACGATTAACACTCAGAATGAGAGCATCGTCATTTTCTTGACATCGGCATATGAAGTCCATTGTTCCCATTAAGCAGCGTCGATTTTAAACTGTTTGTAATCGACTGCGTGCATGTACAGTATGCATATGCATACTGTATGTAAGTATGTATGCATACAGTATGCATATGCATACTGTATGCATGTATGCAAGTACAGTATGTATAAGACAGAATAGGGCACTTAAAAAGCTTCTCGACGTTTTTGGAAAACTCTTCATTCGAGTTCATACGATGTTGTATCACAACGAAGTTCAGACTAGTGTGAATTACGTTACACGAGACTTACCTCAAAAGGCGCAAAATAAAGTGTCTTAATACATAAATAAATACATACATACATACATACATGCAGGCATGCATACATACACATATATACATACCTACATGCATACATATATATGTGCATACATATATACATAATATATACATACATATTTGCATAAAACATATATACTTACATACATGCACACCTACAAACATACGAACATACATACATATCTACATACATAGAGACATAGCTACATACTGTATGTAAACACCTACTTTCCTACATACATACACACATCCACACATACATGCTTACCTATCTATATACATACACACATATATACATGCATACATACATATATACTTACATACATACCTACATGCATACATGTGGCTGCGTCGGATCCTAACATAGATATTCAGCACAGGTGATCAAATCATGTAAGATCTAATCATGATCCAATCAGATCATGCAAGATCTAGTCATGATCTAATCAGATCAGGTAAGGTTAACCTGTTGCTCTGCTTCAAGATTATAATTCATCGAATCAGATCAGATCAAATTAGGTCAGTTCGGGATTAAATGAATCGTTACAGATCGTACCTGACCCAATTACCGTAAATCAGATTCCGTATCACATTTGATTTGATCAATAAGATTTCATCAAATCATGTCATGTCGGATAATAAGACTAGATTAGATTAGATCAGACTTAGCCAGATTAATACATGAAGGCGCAATCAATGGATGCCTTATATCATATGACAATGACGCCATAGAAGTCATCAGAGGAGACATTGCTTACCTAAGTCAAGGCAATCGACGACCGAAGCAACAAGTAGTGCCGTTACAAGACCCCAGCATCTTTGAAGTGTTCGACGAGTTCCTTTGTCTTGCGCCATTGTCTCTCATCAAAGGCTTCTATGGCGTCGCAGCCGTTCCTTAAACACGCCAGGACTTAGACGGATGACATCAGTTAAACCGTATCAACGCATCAAAGATACGAGAACGTTCGTCCTATTGACTCTGAGGTCACGAATCAAAGTGAAGATGTTCTTTTCGGCTTCACCAGCTGCTGCAGCCGACAGAAGATGAAAATGAAGATGAGGACGAAGAGAAGACTCGTCGTCTTTCTCCGATCACGCTCTTCGCACCTTCCCCGCCCGGGCGCACCTGCTTCCTCAGCTGACAACTCGGCCGCATTGTGCCAGGCCTGTTGCCCACAGCACCATCTCAGCGACGACAGCGAGGACGACGTTCGTACAATGAGCGATAAACAGATTCGCCTGCGGACGGTCTATGCAGCCTCACGAATGCCCTGCGCGCACACACACGCGCGCACAGACAGACGCACACGCAAGTCCGTCCATCCGTCCGTCCGTCAACGGCTATTAGTGGCTCGTGGCGCCACGACGCTGGCTAAATCCGCCGCGCGGCGCTGCACTGCGCGGCGCTCTGCATGCACAGAGCCAACGACATCTGACGCGCGCAAAGACGAGCCATGTATTAGCCGCATACGACGTCTTCATTTGCATGACGATCACCTTCCTCATCATCGCCGCCGCAAAGAGATAATCGCACCAGGTGCAGTACGGTATAGGGTTTCCGGGTTTTCTTTATCGGTGCCTGACGACTACCGGATGGGGTCTTCCGGAATCTATGCCCAACAGGTAGGCGTTGTCGCAACCGTGGCACCGTTCTCAGCAGCAGCGGCGACGGCGGCATTGGCGACCGAAGCTCTGTACATAGTGCAATGCGGGCTTGGTTTCGTCTGTTACCTTTTCTTGTCCTTTTATCCCAGGTCACATCGCTCGCCGTCGGGTTAATCTACGTGCGACTATAAACGCACAGGTAGATGTCAATCTGCGTCTGTAACGAGGTCGACGACGAAGAAGAGGCAGAGGAATAAAGAGGAGATACGTTCGGGGAAATATAAAGGGCAGACACAGAGGAGGCAGGGGCAGCGAGCGGAAGAGGGACAGAGAAACCGCGGGTGGGAGAACGGAGGCGGGACAGAGTCGGTGTGATGTATACGTGCATTAGATCCCGGAAGAAAGACCGAAGACTTAATATCTTACATAGAGGCGCATTAACCGTCATAAGCAACAGTCAGCGCTCGACGCAGCGCTTAGAATATCCGATGCCAGCGCTTGGAATATCCGCTCTGACATAAATACTTTATTATATTCATCCGACCTAACGGCGACGCCTTGCCAACCATATATGCAGTCGATCTTCATTTCACACACATAATATAGACATACCCTGGCACACACAGTAGCGCAGCTATAATGTGGCCATTCGCACACAGTCTATGGCCCCTATGAGGACAGTCATTGAGGCCTATTAGCTAGACAATTCTGTTCCAGTAAGTGGTATAAATGGCTGGCTGTAGCCACACACCGCATCTCTGCCATAAGGGATTATTTTTGCTTATAATTATTAACATAATTTCATCCAGTGGCATATATGAGAAAATTATTTTAAAGAGATTCCGATCCGAAATGGCTATGGTACTGGCTGTATTAGAGTAATTGTACTTGTAATTGTAATCTGACATTTATAAAGCGCCACTTCAAGAAAAAACTCATCAGAAGCGCTCCCGACCCGAACCAGTGAGACCACTGTCAAATAATACAGACTTCAGGCGCTTGCGAAACTGCGGAAGAGACAAACTGAGGAACTCAAGCCGGAGCTCTCCGGAAAGACGATTCCAGCTAACAGGTCCAACACTGGCAAAGCGTCTAGACTGACCTGTAGCAGTGCGCATACGAGGGGCAGTTAGAAGTCCAAGGAGGCCGACCGGAGAGTGCTACGGCCTGGAACCAATGAGACCGGAATGCAGAAGTACCTAAAGTATGATGGAGCAGAGCCAACGACACAATTACGCATAAGAGTTAGAGACAATTACGAATACACATATATTATTACATTATTATTATTATGTATTATTATGTAATATAGTATTACTGTTATTGTAACTACTGCATCGCTTGTCCTGTCACGTCATCTACACTAGTGCCTGTTATGAGCAGAGATGAATCGTATATAGAGAGTAAATCCTCCTATGTATAAAATTATATAGAGCATATATACATTTTGAGTTTGCGAAGGCATAGATATATAACAATGACTATACAAATATATGTCTATAGCAAATTGCTAAAAAATTCGACAGAACGAAACTGGTAAAGTAAATATTACATGTTTTATTAAGAAAACAGAAGCCAGGTATACCTCGCAGAAACGACTCCGTGATATGCACGAAGATCCTTCGTGAAGGTCCTGATGTCTGCTTCATCCATAGCATCCATAACTAATTAACTACCCTGGAAAATGGAGAGCAAACATGATGAGTTGGTAGCGGGTAAAGTAGCCCATTAAAATCAAATTGCTTCAGTGTAAAGAAGACCTAGCATATTATACGTATATGCACATGCATTTGTGCGTATATATATTCGGATATATGTCCGTGTTTATAAGATATATAAATATATCATAAAAATTATATATATATATATACAGATATCTTACACAGCATTTATATACAATTATACGTATATACTGCAAGGAGAGGCCGCATCCCAGACGTGTGCTGCAAGGTAATTACAAAGGAAAACGACGATACATAGGCATATATATAAATATTTATTCACCTAACACCTGTATGAATGTGTTTATGTATATATATATAAATATGTATGTATGCATATGCAGATAAATGTATATATATGTACATATGTATGTGCATATGTATATATACATGTATCTATGCATATATATGTATAAAAGGTGTTAGATGGATTCTGCGCTGTCCTCGCCTTGGAGACTAATTGAGATGGAAGAATGAGTCACCAGCAGAAGAGCAGACAGTCCTTGCCGGGGCTGAGGAAGGAAGGAAGAATGGAAGAAAAGGGCGGAAGGATACGTCACCTGGAAGTGCGATAATAAGGAGACGCATAGGGTTTACGTGTTAAAATAGTTACTCAAATGTTACACCAACTGCAGGATGTTTGTTGGAGGAAGAAAGGACGGAAGGAAGGAAGGAAGGAAGGGAGGAAGTAAGGAAGGAATGAAGGAAGGAGGAAACAAACAAAGAAACAAAGAGAAGAAGGAAGAGGACGGAAAGGAGAAAGGAAGGAGGAAAGGATGGCTGGCTGGCTGAATGGGTGGATTGACTGATGGATAGATGGATGGATGTATGGATGGATGTATGGATGGATTGGTAGATGGCTGGATTGATATACGGCTGGATGGATAGATTGGTAGATGGATGGAAGGGTGAATGGATGGATGGATGAATGAATGGCTGGCTGACTTGATGGCTGACTGGATGAATGGATGGATGGATTGGTAGATGACTGGATTGATATACGGATGGATGGATAGATTGGTAGATGGATGGATGGATATACGGATGGAGGGACGGATTAAGGGAGGGATGGATGGATGGATGGAGTTACCTGCACAGCGAATGACGTAGTCATTTCAGGCACCGATATTGCAGCAAGACAAAAAAAAGCCTTGCAACGATAAGACATCAAATCATGCGTGTGTCTGTCTACTTGGAGATTATTTAGCGCCGTGCTCAACATCTCGGCGGTGACGGTGGATATATACAGCTTGCGTTAGTCAGTCATTTTCAGCAACAGCATTGCGGCTAAGGTGAGAACGGTGAGTCATCAGCGGAACAGGTATCATATATCGGCCGACTTTAAAAGAAAGACAGAGTTCGCAAGAGCGAAGAAGAAGGAGACACTAAGAGCTGAAGCCAAGAATAATGCAAAAGTAAAGGTAACAACGAGATATTAGAAATATAAAAGAAAAAACCCTCAACAATATTCGCTCTACAACATATACATATGTATATGTATGCATATACGTATACACGTGTATATATTGATAAATATATAAAGATATGCATGTATATATATATGCATATACATAGAGTTGCTAGGTGTTGGGTTTGTCCACGGACAGAACGGACTTTGAATAGTTAATGAACTTCGGCGTAATAACCCAGAGAGAGAGAGAGAGAGAGAGAGAGAGAGAGAGAGAGAGAGAGAGAGAGAGAGAGAGAGAGAGAGAGAGAGAGAGAGAGAGAGAGAGAGACAGACAGACAGACACACAGACAGACAGACAGACAGAGACAGACAGAGATAGACAGACAGATAGACAGACAGAGACAGAGAGACAGACATACAGACAGAGACAGAGATTTTGGAAGGGAAGAAAAATTTCAGGGAAGAAGAAAGAAACAAAGAACGAAAGAGCGAGCGAATTAATTAATTACTGAACGAACGAAGAAGTGAACAAACCACTGAATGAATAAATCAATCAGTCATGACAACCAATTAATGAATAATTAATTAACCAAATACCCAATGAGTCAATTAGTCCCTGAAATGCGCTGTTCGGCTAATGAGGCCGTGCAAGGTTTTTGAAGAACCGCTTGGCTCAGTCGGATGTGGACCAGTCATCGGAGTTCCATTCGTTATGAATGCATCGTATGGAGCTCATTACAAACTGCAGATGTTCCACGCATAAAAGAAATGATGGACCGTTGGCAACCGTCTCCATAGTGACAAACTATGATGGACCGTTGGCAACCGTCTCCATAGTCACAAACTTGTCACATCGGTTGGCTCTCAGCCACAATATGCATCATCATTATATGCATGGCCTTATCAGACACTATATCATATGGACGTCCAGATGGGCCACTTGGCCTGGGTCGCGAACTTTATGAACCTCAAATATTTACCCTGTATATTAGCCAGGCTGACGTAGAGACTCCTCTAAAACTAAGTCAGTGACCAGTGTAATCATTATTATAATCACAATCACGATCGTAATCGTAGTCATAATCTTATTCATCATCGGCATAATCATCGTCATCGACACTAATTCGACAGAATTAATGTTCAGAAAGTAAGCTAGTCATAGGAAACAAAGCCCGGCCCGCTCTCTCTGTCTCTGTAATGTAATGTAACAAGCATTTATATAGCGCCTTTCAAGCATGTCTCAAAAGCGCTACGCTCTGTCTGTCTGTCTGTGTCTTTCTGTCTGTCTTCTCTGTTTCTCTGAACACATTCCGGCCCGCTCTCTCTGTTCCTGTCTTTGTCCCTGTATGTCTCTGATTTGTCTCTCTCCCTGTCTCTGTCTGTATCTCAGTCTGTCCCTGTCGTTCTCTGTTTTGTCTCTGTCTCTGTCTCTCTCTGTCTCTTACATACGCACACACACGTGGTCATTGATCAATGAAGCAGTGTCCCCTAATCCAGCATCGACCTCATGTAGCGCCATTGTTGATCGAGCGACTTTATATTGCGCCCGGTGAGGCCGCAGTACATCACAGATAGCGCCTGATGATGTTCCCGCTTCTCCTCTTCCAGTCTTACATCACTCTTCAGATTACTCATCACTATCACACCAGACACTAGTGTGGCCAGAATGCAGCCATTACTTTGTCTAACGATAGAGCACTTTTTATGAGGACTAATACACAAGCGGCCTCTCCTGCTTTGCATACGAGGCTTCGGTAGGTAGACCGCACTTATACGTGTACGAGTATTTGTAACAGTAATCACGAATTTGCATAGCGCCACATCAGCAGAAACTCAACAGCGGCGCTTCGACCTTACAATACGAAACTAAGATCGAGTACAATGGTTTTAAAGACACATCTCTTCCAACTTATTTACTCACCGCAGTCTGGCTTCTGGTTTCTCTGACCCATCGGAATTCGACCTGCCTTCTCCAACGGATTGTCATTTTTGACTGCAATTTTGACTTGAAGCGACCGTCGACTGATGCCTTGGGCATTATGATAACGGCGCTATAGAAGTCTTTAGATTAGATTAGATTAATTGCTTAGGGAAAAGAGGCAAAGGAAGTCGGAGCTTCCTAATTCCACAGCAAGCGATGTGTATCGTAACCAGACAAACGATGTCTGATCGGCGTGGTCATCTTAGCGTTTGCTGCTGCAGGCAGACATTAATTAAACTGGCGTTGATCATCATCTGTGGGTCGGATAAATTGCTCTGCCCCAGAACATCCCTCAATCTGCGCCCAGGCTTCTTGGCGTCATCGTACGTGGATAAGTGGAATTCCTCGACGAGACCTACCTTCGAAGACCACGGCTGCTCCGGTAATATCGGTTCTAATCCGGTGGATGAGGGCCCCGTGGATGCGCCGCTGACATACCGGGTAATCTCCAGATAATTCCCTCTGGAAGGAGGTGGATGCCATCCAGCGCCAAGGAAGAAGGCATGAGTTGAGAGAGAGAGAGAGAGAGAGAGAGAGAGAGAGAGAGAGAGAGACAGACAGACAGACAGACAGACAGACAGACAGACCGAGAGAGAGACAGACACAGACAGAGACAGACACAGAGAGAACGACTAAAAGAGACAGAGGAATACAGTGAGACAGAAAAACAGACAGAGACAGCGACAGAGACAGACAAAGACAGAGACAGACAGACAGAAAGACGAAAAGAGACAGTAAGATACAGAGAGAAAGACAGAAAACAGACAGAGACAGAAAGAGAGACAGAGAGAAACAGTCAGAGACAGACAGACAGAGAGGAGAACGGAGGCAAGGAGGAAATTAGACAGGGATAGAGGAGAGACTGAAGGCACAAGAAGTAACCCCCGCCCGATGAGTCACAATATGAGTATGGCGACGCTGATAATGGTGATAATGACGACGACGACGATGCATGCATCTGGGCATTTATACAGTGCCCTCGAGACACTCGTCGCTTGCCTTTGAAACGATGATAATGACGACCACGATGATGATGACATTGACAACGAGAACGACGACGATGATGACAATGATGATCATGACGATGTCGATGATGACGACGACGAGGAAGATGATGACAATGAACGTTCACGGTGATGACAATGACGATGATGATGACGATGATGAAGATGGTGCAGAGACTCAAGTGGATCGACAATGAATTTTCAATTTTGAAGTCCATACTGGCATTCGAACCCTGGAGGCAGCGGTGAGAGTCAAGCATATGACAAGGAGAAAGGAGAAGGAAATGAGGAGGAAGAGAAAGAGGGCGGAGGATTGGAGAAGGAAGAGGAAAAGGGCGGTGGAGAGAGGGAAGGAAAAGCAGGAGGAAGAGGAGGAAGAAGAGGAGGTGCAGGAGGAGGAAGGAGGAAGAGGGGAGGGAGGAGAGGAGATGGAAGAGGAATAAAAGAAAAATGAGAATGTTGAGTGGAACAGGAATATATTTAGTTCGCTATCCACATTGGCGCATTTTCTGTAGCCTTCTCCGATCTGATCGCATTCCACCCGATCGAAAACGATAGCTTCTGTAGCGCCTCGATCTAAGAGCGCAACAGTCGATGATTCATCGAAGACGACGACATAATTATTGCCCAACAGATGAAAGGAATTCCCAGCCAGAATCTCTGGCAAGAGCTGCTGAGACAGCCAGACGACAGCCCGAGGGAAAAGACCGCCTGTCATGCCTTCAAGAGATATGTCCAACGTCTAAATCATACTGACATCAAGGACTCGGACGACTGAACAGATGGACAGACAGACAAACAGATGGAGACAGACAGACAGAAACATGCAGAGATAGACAGACAAACAGAGACAGACAGATGGAGACAGACAGATGGAGACAGACAGACAGAGATAAACAGACAGACACGGACAGATAGACAGTCAGACTGTGTGGATTGTTTCGTTATTCACCTCTTGGAGAAAACCTGATGCTGATGACTACGACCACCAGCCCACCCACCCCTCCATCCACCCACCCGCCCCTCCATTCACCCCACCCATTCCTCCATTTACCCGCCCAGCCCTCCGTTCACCCCACCCCGTGTCTCGAGGGATGCGACTGCGAGACAATCAGAGGAACTGACGGAATAGCAATGAGTCTTGGGAATAGGTACGAAACAAAAGGAACTCTGGATTTATTGGCGCTCCTTTTGGGGTTAACTGCCAAATCCCCTCCCCAACGAAAAGGAATTTCTACCGTCCAGGAATCCTCTCAATAACATCTTCGTTACATTTGTTTTAAAACATGACAGTTTCTTGGGCGAATTCTCTAACTTCTTTGATTTTTTCCAAAAAATTGATTCAAATATTTAACTATGTTCTGTATGCGCAACAAACATTTTCACATTCATCCCTCACTACTGTCTCCAATCCCTCCCTCCCTCCCTCCCTCCCTCCCTCCCTCCCTCCCTCCCTCCCTCCCTCCCTCCCTCCCTCCCTCCCTCCCTCCAACCTACCCACCCATCCATCCATCCACCCATCCATCCACCCACCCACCCACCCACCCACCCATCTCAAGCCTGTTTCTTCTGCGTATTGTATTCTAGACGGAGCAAATACATTGGACAACGTCTTTTAAAACGATCAAATCATGTATAACAGCGAATGAAAATCACTTTGCTCTGTTCTAATCAGTTTAAATTAACATTAATTATTAATGACTGTGTTTATTTAATTAATAATTGCTGTTCAAAGTATAAATTGTCTGCCATGTTTGTTTAATTTCAAATTCTAATCATAACAACCGCCGCCACAATCTCATACAACTTCATTTTCACGTTGCCTCACACCAGTGACTACATATTGTAATGACTGATTTTTATAGCGCCATTTTACTGAGGTCAACTTCGGCTCGGTCAGCTGCAGAAGAAAATGTATCGCTCACGACAGTCCTGGTCTAAATCCACTAACCTTAACAACGAATCTTATACAAAGGCGCTTATAAAGACTGCATACATTACGTTCTTTAATTACCTTACCATGGCAACGCAGCCAGTCACGTGATGCCTCTACGCATCTTATGGTGAGTAGCAGTAGTTTTCAAAGTTTAACGACATCTTATGGCATCAAAGGCCGTTGACGTCGCCCTCCTCTTTTATCCAGGCTTGGGACTGGCACCACCGGAACACGACAGTGGCGGAGTTATCTTATGGTGAATCTCAGGAACTGAAATTTATACGATGATAGCCTGACGACCACACGGCTATTGGCACGAGGGGTCACGCGGTGCAGAAGCATATAACGCACGCATTCCTTGTTCCGTTGCTTAAGCGACTGTAGGATAAGCGCTTGTTTAAAGCGCTGAGTTTTAAGTAAATAATCATACGAACCCACACGCAACTGTATGTCTGTCTCTCTCTCTGTGTGTGTGTGTGTGTGTGTGAGTGTGTGTGTGTGTGTGTCTGTCCGTATATTGTAATCATAATCTCGAGAACTCTACAGCGCCCAGCGAAAGCTAAGTCGCGGGAACTAGCTTATTCACAGGCGCTCAGACAAAACTATCCATCCGTCCGTCCGTCCATCCACTCATCCATCCATCAATGCTTTCATTCATTCATTCATCCATTCATTCATCCACTCATCCATCCATCAATGCTCCCTCCTATATTCATTCAATAATTCATTCATTCATCCATCCATCCACTCATCCATCCATCAATGCTTCTTCCCATTCATTCATTCATTCATCCATCCGCTCATCCATCTATCAATACTTCCTCCCATTCATCCATCCTTCCACTGATCCATCCTTCCACTGATCCATCCATCCATGCATCGATCCATGCATCGATCCAAGCATCGATCCATGCATCGATCCATGCATCGATCCATGCATCGATCCATCCATCCATATCAAGCCCGTTTCTTCTGTGTACTGTTCTATAATCGCCGATCGTTGGAAGACGGCGGCAGATAAGAAGAAGGAGCAAAGACAATGGAAAAACTGGATGAATGTTTGTCGTCTGCCATTTGTCCGCCATACTGGTCGTCTGCTGCACGGAATCAGACGAAAACACGCGCGTATTTTTGCCCGTCGTCCGCTGCTTCTCGTCGTTATCAGACTGTTCGTCCGTGGTCGGCGAGCGCATAGAATAGCTAACTGACTGAAGCTCGTTTTTATAGCTGCATCACCGACAAAACGGGGTTCCCTAACCGCCGCAAAAGCAGCTGGACTTTGAGGACGACGCAGTCTTGCATGCGACAGGGAACGGACGACGCCGAGAGGAAAGGGAAGAGGCAGGGATCAAACTACAGGGAGCAGGAAGGGAATGAAAAGAAAGGATCAGCTTTATAACTGGAGCTGCTAAGCTTTAGATGTTTCGTTCGCAGAGAAAAGGAACAATCACACGGCCTGCTGTAAGGATAAGAATATTTTTAAAGCTACGGTATTTCTTGGCGTTTGTTATAAGGTTATGTTAACAGCGGAGTATAAGTATTTGGATGTGCAAAACGATTAACAAAATACAAGAAAAACACGACATTTCTAGTGCGTCACTTGCAATTAACAACGCATTACACAGTCAATCCACAAGTCTCCAGCAATATGAGCCGTCATGTGCAGAACTACTGACTAATTATATTAAGAACTTAATAACACAGTTAAACACATAAAATGCTATTTTAATTTTGAACATACAACTTTCTTTCGGTAAAGCAGCTTTACATTCAGTAAAGAGGCTTCACGTTCAGTAAAGCAGCTTCACGTTCAGTAAAGCAGCTTTACATTCAGTAAAGCAGCTTTACTGAAAATAAAGCAGCACTGCTCAGCATACTGTTCCAAAGTGTACATCGCACAACAACCAAGTCAGACTATAAACTTGAAGCATAAAAAACACACAAAAACCAAAAACCGAAACCGATATCGCGATATTTAGAATACAGAAAGCAAACTGCCTTTTTAAAAACCGAGAAACCAATACCGACTTACTGAGCACTGGGCTATTTTTTCACTCCGCAGCCCTTATTGTAATTTGAAGCGGGTGAGTTTTTTGCTCGGCCACACAGTGAAGGGGTGAGATTGAAAGGATGGGTTGGCAGCTGGTAGTTGTCTGGCTGTGGCTCTGCGTCTAATGACAGCGATGGCTAATGGCTTCAAAGTGCCACGCATGGCTAATGGCTCTATTAGGCCGAATGGACAGCATCGCTAACAGGTAGAAATGTCCGGTGGCGTTAAATCGCGCCAAAAGGATGAACTGAGCGACGGAAGAGGAGTAGGAAGAGGCAGAACAGGAGAAGGAATAGAATGGAAGGATGTGGAATTAATGAGTGGGAGGAGTCTTAGACGCATCCCACGTCGCACAATCTTATGGCGATCGAGGTCTCGATGCTTTGACCACGCATGCATCACAACACATCACAGCACACCACACGTCCCAGTACAGCACACATCACACCACATCATACATCACACCACATCACACTTCACAGTAGGCCACACATCACATCACACGTCCCAGTACAGCACACATCGCAATAAATCACACATCACACCACACCACATACCACACCACATTGCACATAACACCACAACACATTTCACAGTAGGTCACACATCACAGCACACCACACATCCCAGTACAGCACACATCACACCACATCATACATCACACCACATCACACTTCACAGTAGGCCACACATCACAGCACATCACACGTCCCATTACAGCACACATCGCAGTAAATCACACATCACACCACACCACATACCACACCACATTGCACGTAACACCACAACACATTTCACAGTAGGTCACACATCACAGCACATCACAGTTGTCCCAGCATAGCACACATCACAGTAAATAACACATCACACTGTATCACACCACATCACACGTCCCAGTATAGCACACATCACACTAAATCACATATCACACCACATCACATCTCACATCACATATCACACCACATCACATTACACCACATCACATATCACAGTAGGTCACACATCACAGCACATCCAACACACTTCATCACAATATATCATACGCACAACGCATTACATCAGAGCACATCGCCAGGCGTAGCACAGTACAATACTCCAGAACTTGATTTGTTGATGCGACGCCAGCAGGGTCACTGAGTCCAAGCTAAGCCGGTTTAGACTGGATTAGTGTGTGCATGCAATAGCAGACTCTACCTGGCGTCCATGTGGTCCGATACCTTTCAACGCCAGTAAATTATTAAGGTTTAAGTAGGTGTCCTCTTACTGAAATCCTCTGCTAGTGTTTGTGATCAGACCAAATCAGATTAGAATAGAATAAAAAAATTAGACGTGTCTCAAAGTTCTGAATTGGCCCAGAGATCTGGCAAGGTAATACGCAACATCACAATATCTGATGAACCGCCGGAGTTCAGCGTTATGCATGGTAATCGAACTTTTGTATGGCACCACTCAGAGTAATCCTCTACATTAGGTATATAATTGTGACTGATTATTTGGCTGAATGATTGATTGATTGGTTAGTTGGTTTGTTGGTTGGTTGATTGATTGATTGCTAGATGCTGGCTGGCTGGATGGATAGACAGACAGACAGACATAGATAGATTGGCTGATTGATTAATCGATCGATTGATTGGACTTTCATACCATTTAGACTAGTGTAGCCGGCGCTTTTGTGAGGTACCAAAAGGCGCTACATTAAGTGTCTGGATTACTAACTAATTAGATCTACACCAGAAACTTGTAATAACGCTGTCTTTCGTAGCCATATCAAGAACCGGCTTATAATGACCGATTGACCAACTTATTTTCCGACTGCGTTATATCAGAACTAATGGTATAGCGAAGCGTGTTATGACGAATTTCCTGTGTAATACATAATATTGAGGTGCTACAGAAAGTTCAAGTTACCACGTTACATGAGTTACGCGTAAACGTACCTATGTTTTAGCCTATAGTAGACAGACAGACAGACAGACAGACACCATCACAGTAAATCTCTCTATACATAAACATATATATGAATAAAATAATATATAAATATAATATAAATAAAATCTATATATATAAATATAAATTTAGATATATATATATATATGCACGGAGCAGGTGTGACGGTATGATTTGATGATCTAATCAGATTTCGCAGGACATCTGATCCGCACTAATTACGGCGACGGCGAACAATCAACTGCGCCTCAGCTAATTGCATTCTCCAGGCGACCTCACGCAACGCATGACGCCCCTCGAGGGCCCGAGGAGGGCACCGTCGCGGGGTTGACCATAGGGGCACAGGCTGGGAGAGTAGCACACCCCTGACTCAGCCTTAGGTACCCCGCCCGCCCCATCCATGAGCGGTTAATGGTCGTGATCCAGCTCATCAGGATTTTTCCAGTGGTAATTACATTTTCCGCCCGACAGACAGACACACACAGACACACAGATACTCACAGACAGACACACACAGACAGACACGCACAGAGACGCACAAACACAGACACGCACAGACACGCACAAACACACACAGACACACAGGCACACGCAGACAGACGGATATATATATATATACTTAATCTGCTGTCGTCTGTCCCCAGATATTATTGCATTGTCTCTTTCTCAGTATCTGTCTGTCACTCTCTTTCTTTCTGTCTACCTCTGTCTATGTCTCTGTCACTCTGCGTCTTTCTGTCTGTCATTCTCTTCCCTTCTCTCTGTCTCATCAATAATTTCCGGAAATCCCCTTCAACATCACACGAGAATCATGGCCGCACTTGAGGAGGGAATTGCAGTACACCAGACTGTCCTCAAAGGGTGGACCTCGATAGTTGACGCTTCACCCGAATACATACACCCACTGGAGGCCTACATACATACATACATACATACATAAATGCATACAGTACATACATGCGTACATACGGTACATGCATACATACATGCATACAGCACATACATACGTACATACAGTACATGCATACATACATGTATGCATACATACGTATATACACACATATACATACTTACGTACATACAGTACATACATGCATACATACAGTATCATGCATACATGTAAACATACATACATGCATGCATACATACATACATTGACTTACATACATACATTACTTAATCACTTCTATGGCGCCGTTATCACAATGCCCAAGGCATCAATCGATGGTCACTTCAAGTGAAATCGTAATCAAAAATCATAATTAATTAATTAATTAATCTGTCGAAGCCAGATTGAATTTCGATAGGTTGGAGAAAACAGGAGCTAAAAGCTACAGTGGGCAAGCAAGTTGTAAGAGATCATCAGTCTTGAGTTTAGACCTGAAGGACATCAGAAATAGACAGAACGAAGTGAACTGGGCAGCGAATTCCAAAGCTTTAGACCAGCTAACGAGAACACCCGAGAACTCAACAATGTCCGTTGTAATCGTAATCTCGAGATTTCTACAGCGCCCAACGAAAGCTGAGTCGCGGGAACCAGCTTATTAACAGGCGCTCAGTCAAAACAAAATCGATAGGCAAAAGAGTTCGGTTCCAGGTCAAAATCCAGGGGTCAGGCAGTCAGGCGGCTACGGTGGATGGTGTTTGAAATTGAAGCGAGAAGAGAGACAAGAAGAAGAGGAAGAATAATGATAAGATTTTTGGAAAAGAAATGTTTTGAGTCTTGAGTGAAAGACCTGCGCAGAAACTGAAAGAGGTGAAGTGTTGGTGAGTTCGTATGATGGATCAGATAATTGTCGTAATTCTGGCGGGAGTTTATTGCAGAACAAGAGCCACGGTGTCCACTGATCGAATGCAATGTTTATTAGTATGAGGGGTGATAGGTCGGCTGATTTAAAAGACAAGGTTTAAACTGGATTCTTTGCTCAGTGTGTAGCTAGTGTAATGAATACAATATTGTCATGATGTGCTGATATTTAAAGGTCTTTATTCTTGCTCTGGTGAGAGAGTTTTGAACTATATTAGTTAATGCGGATTTCCTTTTAATGATGTCAGTCAGACGTGAGTTGCAGTAGTCAGTTCTGTTAGAAACCAGTGCATTAGCCAATGGGATCAAGATAATTTGAGGTAAATGAGATTTGATCCTTCGAATATCCCGTATGTGAAATTGAGCTGGTCTGCATATAGCCTGAAAATGGTTAGAAAATGACAAGGGGGTGTAAAACACCAGGCCCAAACTGCTTGCGCATTTAGTACGATTAATGTGCAAGCCATCCAAATCAACAGACGTGAGGTGATCATATGTTCGTAGTTGTTGGTCTTTGCTTATAGGAGGAGTTCGGTTTAGAGGGATTCTGAAGAAGTTTATTACTAGCAATACAAGACTGAACATCGCCAAAACAGAAGCAAGAATTAATCGTTTTATTACATGAATTACTCTTATATTCTAGATTATTAGTTGATCTGCTGAGTGTAATGCTGTCACCTATTTATAATCCATGAGGTAAAGGGTTTTAAGTAGCGACCGTATGGCATCGACCATGCTCATTTTGCAATAAATTTATCGAGTGAGATTCTACGCCACAGCTGCCCGTTTGAATGGGTGCCACGCCATTTAAGGTCTCCGTGTACGGACCGTACTAGCCCGAGATTTAAATCTCTGAAATAAACCACGATGGAGACGTGTTGACGAATACCTTACCTTCCTCCCTTTCCATCCCCTCAGTTTTCCCTCCCCGCTCCGGATGGGAGAACCACCGAGGCCAGGGAGGTACCGTCCCTATCCGCTGCCCACACGTCTTCGGCAGATCGCTTGCATGCGGATAACCTCTGCTGAGAAACCGGCTTGGAAGCCTGAGCTCAACGTTTATGCTAAGTATCTTGTTATTTCACTCTTGTTCTTTCACTCTGAGAAGCAGCTGCTGAAGAGGGCTATTATGGAACTACTTCGTCTAAGAGGTCCGCTTTGCAGCACGTATAAGATCTGCTTTTCCAGCGGCTAAGAAATCTGCTTTACCAGAGACTAAGTGATCTGCTTTTCCAGCGGCTAAGTGATCTGGTTTTCCAGCGGCTTAAAGATCTACTTTTCTAGCAGCTGCGAGATCTGTTTCGCAATTGTATGCCAGACTTAGGTTGTTCGTTTAAGATTTCGCGGCAGCTCAAATACTGGCGCTAAATGAATTGGCCTAATTTGCATCCACTCTGTATATATCCTATGTACGATTGCACCTGGCGTCAGAAACAATTGCACCGGGCAGAGTGATGTGATTTAGATGTTTTGGGACAAATAATATGCGTTTAGTGGTGGAAGTTCGAATTCTTGCGCTAAATGAATTGCTCTATTTGATTTGTGTACTGTGGGCTCCTTCAGTTGTAAGGTAAGCACATTATTTACAAACAGGATTTTCTGGTCGAAACTCTGTTAGGTTTAGAAGAACAAATGAAATCTAAATCAAATCAGAACTACCCTGGCCGATATGATCTAATAAAAATCTGCTTTAATCTAATCTAACGAATCTTATCAGATCTGATTTGATTAGAGATCTGTGATCTAATCTAATCAAATCTCCTATAACGTAATCTAGTCAATTCTACTCAATTCTACTACCTGTACTATATCCCAATGTGTTGGTCTCATGCACAAGGTATTAGTCGGCTGTGAATAAAAGCTTCGCCAATATATATATATATATATATATATATATATATATATATATATATATATATATATATATATATATATATATATATATATATATATATATATATATATATATATATATATGCATATATATAATATATATATATATGTAATTATATATATATTTATATATATTCTCGTGTTTCATGCAACACATATCAGTTAAATTTGAGACTAAACGGATAGAAAGAAGAGCAGACGGACGGACCAACTGACAGCTGTACACGATGTCCATTACGCACGTAGTCTGGTGCTAATGAAATGTCACCTGGTTTCACGATCTCGCGTGTAAGAGATTGACACTTCCATGAAGAAGACACACATGCCACCTGCCTGCCTGCCTGCCTGCCTGTCTGTCTGCCTGGCCACCTGTCTGTCTTCTTCCTATCTGCCCGCCTGTGCGTCGATCCGTGTCTGTCTGTCTGTCTGTCAGCTCCATCTGCTGTTGCTACCTGCTGCTGTGGAAGCGATACGCCCTCTCCCCATTTCACCCCGTCCCATTCCTCACGCAGCCCTCACTCCTCAACCCAACAGAAACAAAAGACTCGAGTCGCGTCAAAGTCCAGCTGGCCATTCATCGGGTGACCAGTGTCCGCCCAGTTCTCCCTCCCTCCTTTCCTCCCTCCAAACCTCCCCTTCCTTCCCTCCTTCCTTCCTTCCGTCTGTTGGACGTCCTTTCGCACCCCTGCTTGACAAACGATCGCCCGGATTTCCGGGCAATTATACTGATGTCGACGGCTATGAAATATTTACCCGAGTTGCCATGCCAACGAGAGGCATTATGCACGGCCAGCGCTAACTTACAGCGCTGCGCTGCGCTACAAATCTTCGTCTTTAAAAGGAGTCTGACTCAAATGCTTTTTGACGTAAGCTGGTCAGAGGAGGAGGATAGGTTGAATGTGGCTACACAACCAGACACTACTGCTCCTTTACTTCACTGTACATAAGACCAAAGATTTTTAAATCTTTGCCTAGACTGTCTAGCTGGCTGTAGAGGTCGTGGTTGTCTTCTACGGAGGCCTTGAAGTGTCAGCTTGCCCGAAGTATTAAAACGTTTTTTTGGTAGAATTCCGCTACTGCCTTACTGTGGTAGAGCCAGTCCCAAGCCTGGATAAAGGGGAGGGCGAAGTCAACGGCCTTCGATGCCATAAGATGTCGTTAAACATTGGAACTATTACTACTACTATTGCCACTTAACTGTTACCCCAAACGTCTAATTACCCTGCATGGCTCTTTCTCTGTATGACTTATTTCTCGTGTTGCCCTCACCCCATATATAAAGGTAGGACTTTCATTTCCGTATTCCCGTATTTCCCTCTGCCTCTCTCTTCCTCTCCTCTCCCTTTCATCTCTTAATCCTCCCCGTATTACGTACTAACCTTCCCTCTCTCTCTCCCTCTCTCTCTGTCTGTCTGTCTCACTCTGTTTCTGTCTCACTCTGTTTCTGTCTCACTCTCACTCTTATTGTCCCCACCCACCTATCCCACCCACCTATCGATCAGGATGTAAGAGACTCAAAAGCGTTTGCTGTTGGCAGAAATTACCTTCAATCGTGCATACGTGCAGCCATCCTGCTGACAGCAGCTGGACTTGCCACTGAGATTTAGGGCATGCCTCCTTGTCGTCCGGGAGAAGAAACAGAATAGATTTGCTTGGCCTTATGGAGCGCCAAACGCACCTGGGGATTAGTTTGGAAAGGGACAGGGAATAGATTTGCTTGGCCTTCTGGCGGAAGCAGCAAAGACAGGAAGCCAGTCTTAGAGTTGAGCACAATGAAGCTGAGCCATTTGGATGCTGGACGCCAGATGGCGTGCTCCAAGCAACTTGCATCAGTCACCATTCACATCAGTCACCATTCTCTTCCGTTGGTTTCGCTATCCCCCACCTCTTTCTCGTCCCTCTCCGTTCAGTCCATTACTCCCATTGCATGTCTTCCCTTCCATTATCCTCTTAACTGTACCTTCTGTTACCCATCGGAATCCTCCTCTCGGCCTTCTTCCTGTCTGCTGTTGACCTGTTACTCAAACTGGCTCAACATTCCGGCTCGTCAGGACTTGATTTAATTAAACGATGGTGAAAGAGTTACAGCCTCCGCTGTGCAGCTTATGCCTGGCTGTCTATATTATATTCGTTCTACTGCATATATTCGTCTTCTTGTTCTTACTGCTAATCTTGTTGTAAGTAAGTGGTAATATTCTGGTCCATCCGGTCCACTCCACTCAGGAATCTTGTTGTGTTTGCTGATCAAATATGGCTGGGGGATGTACCGAACTTACTGGTTCTACACCATGACAGTTGGATGCCATGGTCTCAACACTACTGTCACAATATTCTTGTCACGATAATGTTGACTGTGTGTCCAATCTGTGCTTTTCTGTTCCACGGACAATTTTTTTGAATGTATCTACAGATGTTATAGTACAATTTTCAATTCGATTTGCACGCACTGTTCCCGTTGCATGAATATTTAATATCGTGAGGTGTTGGAGGAGTTCGAGGCTGGCGCATGGGCGTCGGAACCTATGTCCGTGGGACGGCTTGAGCCCTCCCAGTTTGAAAAGCGGGACGGCAAGATTAGGGTTTAGCCGTCCCGCTTTTCAGTTGAAATTGTAGAAATATTTTGGGTATTTAACTGCATGATTCACATACTGAACGTTGAACATGGGTTGTGACTACTCACTGGTAGCTTACGCTATAAATCTGGACAAGTAATTAAGCAGAGAGGCTGTTGCGTAAAAAATAACTTTAAACCGATTTTCTCACTTTATGGACATTTTTTTTCTCACCATCGCCATCTAGCGAATGCAGTTGGATCATTCGAAGCTGTCTCCACGTACGTATGACACTATACTCCCACCTGGCGAATGTAAAGGGATATGTCTCGCGGCATTTCATAATCGTAATCTCGAGATTTCTACAGCGCCCAACGAAAGCTAAGTCGTGGGAACCAGCTTATTCACAGGCGCTCAGTCAAAACAAAATCGATAGGCAAAAGGGTTTCGATCCAGGTCAAGATCCAGGAGTCAGGCAGTCAGACGGCTAGGGTGGATGGTGTTTGAAATTGAAGCAAGAAGAGAGACAAGGAGAATTTTCATCTCCAATGGCAACACAGTCTAACTTTCTTCTAAGATCTTCTGTAATTCTGATTTCCCAGTTTGTCTTGTCCAAAGCAACTCAGTAACTAAACAGTAATTAATAATTAGTAATTAATTAACTAATCAGTAATTATAACAAGTGCTTGTGACAATAGTCTGTGCTGTCAGATTTTTTAATTAGTAATTTTCCTCAAGTGGTGCTCTATAAATGTTCAATTACATGATGCCTCAAGCATTACACACTGGCACATTAGAAGTTACTAATTACTAATTAAGCCTCCTTCTCTAGTCTAATATAACCAAATCTGACTTCTATAGCGCCATCATCATAATGCACATCAATCAATTACCCCGCACTCCCAAGGAAGAGGATCACCAGGAAGCCTTATGGTCAATGATGAACAAATCCCCGAGTCCCAAAGCCAAAAGGCTGGGAACTGTGTAGAAAGATCTTTCACCTTTGACCATTGGGCTCCATAATGCTTCGAGAAGAGCCCAGATTAGAATTAGATTGGCTTGCTCTGCATCACGGACAAGGTTACGCGCCTAGAAGTACACCACGACAGAAAGAGAGACAGACTGACAGACAAAATCCAATACCCACTTCTGACCTTTCTGCAAATTCTGTGATGTTGTTTATATCATGTCTGACATGACCATCAGGTTATGCTTTGTGTATTATGACCACAGAGCTGCTGAAGTTTCCAGATTAGATGAACCTGTGTCGTTGAAAATGTTGTAGATTTGCAGATCAAGTTTCTTTTCTGCAGGATTAGCATTTACGTCCAATCGTTAAACTTTTTGACTACTTTGCATGTGACTCAATCCAATCTACAGCAGGTCAAATGTCAAGAAATATGGAGTCAACAAACTGACATCATGAATAGATGAACATCTGGACTGAAGGATGGACACTGACTGATAAGCAGATGGCTGGATGGACGAATAAAGTAATGACTGAATGAAGGAATAAATTAATTTATGAACGAATGAACTGCACCATAACTTATTTTGAAAATGCTCTGAATGAATGAATAAATGAATGAAAAAACTAATTTCATACTAAAAATGCTCTGAATGAATGAATGAATTTCACTGTAATTCTAATATTAAAACTGTTCTAAATGAAACAATAAATAAATGAATTGTATAATCGTAATTAGTAACTTCAAATACACAACGGTGTCTAAGGCACAAGGCATCAACAGATGGTGCTCCAAAGCCAAGCCGCAATCAGGTCAATAACCAGAAGGTGATTCCAATGAGGCAAAACGGCAGCCTACAACGGATAAGCACTTTGAAAGAGGTCAGTTTTAAACTGAGAATGAAATGACAAAACTGACCGATCAAACTAACCAACCAAACCAAACCAATCAAATCAACCAACCATTTACCTCACATCAAAACTGTTGTGCATGTGCCACTGTTTGCTTAAATGAACACCCACTCTTGCTGCAAAGCCACTTCTTTGAAGCAGACAACTTCTTGCTCTGATGTTCATGTCTTCCATGGCCCTTCAAACAACAGCCAAAAACAACTTCTAAATTACCACAGCAATGAAGCATGAGATAACAAAGCAAGTCTTCAGATCATAACTAGAAAATTTTCTAAGTTGTCTCTGTTCTCATGAATTGTTTTACTGCATTTAGCATTAATGACAATAAGAATCCATGCTCCAGACATTGACAATTACAACTACAATTAAACGGTTAGCTACATTGGTTAAGTGTAGATCAAGGCTCCTGGTGCATGAGGATGCCGGTTTGCATACCGATCATGGCTTAAGTCTGGGATCTGAATCTCGGACTAGCGCAGTCCATACATGGGACCTTAAATGGTGTGGCACTCATTCAAAAGGGCAGCAGTCTGAAAGATCTAAACTGATAAAAACATTGAAAAATGAACTGCGTCAAGGCCATACGATCACTATGTGAACATTAACATCTATTTACTTGAATCATAAGCAAAGAACCAAGAACTGCCTATGGACGTTGCTTAACTGGGGAAATATTAGATGTGCCATCACCACTTACTACTCAAGCTCAGATGGGAGATACAGGACTCTTGCAATTCACATCTTTCGGACTCCACTCTTTCCTGAGATATCGTGTTGGCAGCACCTCTGAGCAGTTTGTTCTGTAAGAGGCTCTACATAAACTGATCAACATAACACATCACATTAAAATACAAGACAACACAATACAATCAGTCAGAGCAGAACTAATAGAATCTAAGGTAAGTCATATAAAATTTCAGTACATATGAAAAATCTGATCTTTTATTATAAGTCAGAGCTCACTAGGCCCCGGCAACAGAGAACAGCTTCAAGTGTTGACAGTATGGCATATACCCAGAAGGACAAAGATCCAAAGGGAGGACCTTCCAGGTGAGATGAGACTGATAGGCTATGCTCCCTTCATTAAGGTAAGGATGGAGCCATTCTCAACTGTTCAATAAATTCTTATATCTGAATGATTGTTTTGCCTATAAGTGACCATCGATTCATGTCTTGAGCACCATGATAAAATCACTGTAGGAGTTTCCAAATCTGAACAGATTACCAGGTACTGTACTTAATTAGTAACTTCCATTGTGCTGGTGCCTAATGCACAAGGCATCAACAGATCGCACACAAGAACTGAGCCGTAATCAGGTCAATATCGAAAAGATTAATCCATTGAAAGAGAGCAATCTTTTAGGCTAACCTTGAGAAGTTGTCCCAGTTGGTCTTGAACGACGTAAACTGGCATTGACCTGTTTCTTTCCATCTAAACACAGCATGTCATTCAGTTACTTTATTCAATTATTTTTTAAAATTTTGTTCACAATTAATTAATTTTGTTCACATGTGTCATAAATGAATTTTCTCCCTGCTTATTGTGCCTTTAAAAAGGTCCTTACACTGTGGAGCTTCTATAGAGGCATGCAAAGAAGTATGTTACCTTACCTCAACGTAGTTCCAATACAATAGAATCTAACCTAATGACTTCTATAGCGCCGTTCTCATAATGCACAAATGCACAAGGCATCAATGTATAATAATCAAAAATTACTACATTCAATAATTTTAAAAGGCAAACATTTTCATACTTATCCGATTGCAGGGGCACCATAAATTAGTGACATTTGGCTTCATTTATCTGATAAACGACGATCGCATATCTCTAATGACCTCTTGCCAAAAGTCTTCCAAGAAAATAAATGGAATACTTCTAATTATCTCATGCCAATATTCAACCTAAAATCGGAGACCCATAATTTATGATTCTGATTAATTTTAACAACTTTAGACCAAATTCTGATCAGCATTTTATGAGGCGCCATATTTTAACTCAAAAGTTTATATAGCGCACTTTTTCGGTCAAAGTATCCATCGGGCTTTACTGGCCTGATAGCAAAACCACCTGTTAAAATAATGTTTTTCAACCCCTAAGGGTACATTTCAGGAAAATGCGTAATCAAATTTACACATAAAGACATATTTTCTTAGCCTCGCCATACCCACTCCTTCTTACACCCACTCCGTTCTTCCCCTTATCTATTTTGTTGCTCCGATTACAAACACCATCCACTGTAGCCTTCTGACTGCACGCCTACGTCTTATACCTTGACCTTGAACCTTTTCTAACTCTCATGTCTATCGATTTTGTTTTGACTGAGCATCTGCGAATAAGCTGGTTCCCGCGACATAGCTTTCGTTTGGCGCTTTAAAAATCTCGAGTTTACGATTACGCTCTTTATCACCGTGTCTCTATTTATAGACATCTATAAATAGGCCTTAGTAGGCAGCTTTGTTTCTCTATTTACCACTGTATGTATTTCTACATGTACCTCTGTAAAACACTCCATCTCTATAGGCACCTAAATATAGTCGCAGGCTAAATACATTGTGTACCTGTAAGTCACTGCAGTGTCCCTTTCTTTCTATCTCTCTTTACCACAGGTTATCCCTGTTGTATCTCTGCGTACCACTCTTCGTCTGTTTATATGGATCCGTAAATCGTTCACTGGCTCGGTGCCAAGTCATGTGACCACTAGCGAAGGCCCTGCCAAGTCATGTGACCTGGAGTCATGTATGGCCACCGGCGGATGCAGAGGTCGGGCTGATGGACGTACGTACCTTCACCAACTTTCCCCCTAATTTTCTCAATTATTTCTGATCCCCAGACCCCAAAAACACATTGCCCCATGTAGTTTCGAGTTCTGCATCAGATCCATCAAGTTTCGACGAAAAGATCAAAACTTTTGAAAATCTCAAATTTTCGAAGTCAAATCTGGCAAGAAATTTCGCTGTGTTTGGCAGTCGGCTGAAACACATGGCACGGATAGCTTCACAGTCCGTCAATGTATCGTGTTAACGTCGAGCGTACCGCGTTAAAGTCATGGATTACCTGTTCTCCGGTGACGGTAGATGTTCTTCCTACGCCGTAAGTCCATATCAGGTCTTATTTTCGATGAAATTTGTCTAAAACGTGAAAAACACGTGTAATGTAAAAATCACTTAGAACCAATTTTTTCAGTTTATGGACATTCGATTCCTCACCATCGCCATCTAGCGAATGCACTTGGATCATTCGAAGCTGTCTTAATGGACATGTAATGAAACTACGCTGCCACCTAGCGAATGTAAAGTGATGTTTCTCACGGCATTTCATTTAATAAATTTGTAACAGCGCTATTTTAGGGCAAGAATCATTCTATGACGCTGGGAAATCAAGCAAAAATGTTTCTTGGTAATTTTATTATTTATTTGTTAAATTTTATATGGTAAATGGAAAGTTTCAGGCCAGGTGAGCATTGTGTACGGAGTGTACATATGTATACGAGACATGTATTGGTTTATACTGGGAACGTGGTTTAATGCTAATTCATGACTCCAGGTCGTAAGCAAGCTGAGGGACTCTCGCACGGTTGC
Organism: Norana najaformis; assembly: GCA_964023275.1. NCBI lineage: Eukaryota > Metazoa > Annelida > Clitellata > Crassiclitellata > Hormogastridae > Norana > Norana najaformis. The sequence goes on from OZ029928.1 coordinate 6,340,379, forward strand.
TCCGAGCATGCTCTGAGTATGTATGTATGCTTGCCAGTATGTATGTGTGTTTGCACTATGTTTCGATCATGCTCGCAGTATGCATTTATGTTTGTAACATGCCATGTTTCACTCAAAACTAAAAACACCCCTCTTCCGCAGATCCTATCCCGATTCCTCTTCTTCCCCGTATTTATCTTGTCGTTCCAATTCAAAACACCATCCATTGTAGCCACCTGCCTGCCTCTTGGATCTTGACCTGGAACTTTTTCTAACCCTCCTGCCCAGCAATTTTGTTTTGACTGAGCACCTGTGAATAATCTGATTCCCGCGACTAAGCTTTCTTCGGGCGATGTAGAAATCTCCAGTTTACAATTAATATAGTGCCTCTCAAAAGCGCTGGTTTAATATGCATGGCTTGATTGCAGAGAAAACTGGTGGATAATGCACTCTATTGTGGAGATTTCTTCAGCCCCGTTTCCGTAATACATAACGGATCAAGTGCTGGGAAGACATGTTTGCCAGTTCCAGTATAACCCATCGCTCAGGAATTACAGGCTCTAATCGCTGGTGTTCCAGGCCCGAACCGAGTCCTGCTCGAACCATTCGTGGTTCACCCCATAAGTGAACTAGGCGTCTTTCCCGCCTCAGTGATTTGTATGGGAGTGGCGTAAAAACAGATAGCTAAGATTTTAGCGGAGATTTCGTGACCATCCCACTTGATCTTCCTCCACTTTAAAGGCAACTTGTGGTTATTTGATCGCAGCACGTGTTAAAAATGTTAAACAGCAATTATGTGTTAGGCCTGTATAGGCGATGATGAAGAGTGCGATAGTCTAAAGAAAGTAAGTAAGTAGCCTGTGCTATAATTGGAATAGAACGATGATTTTGTACGTTGTTGAAATAGATCAAATATTCATTCGTTCTTTCGTTCGTTTATTCGTTCAGAGGAAAATGATGACGATGATGATGATGACGATGATGAGTTCTCTGCCCGAAGGCAGGTCTGTTTGCTTTATGCCATCCGTGGATGAGATGAGTAAAGTGGTTTCCAGTTGCCTTCCTCACAGACAATTATGGGTGAGCAACTTGTCCAAAGTCGGTACGCAGTGGCTTGAGGCAGATTCGAACCCGCGACCCTCCTGTTACGAAGCACAGATCATAACACTACACCACCGCGTTCCACAGCACCCTTCAAAATATCCACACGAAGGCGAGCACCGGCGAAAGTAAAGGAGGAAATGCATACAATCGACAGGCCCTCTACGGTCGAAGAGCCGTCCCTTAACCCCGGCCCTGAGAGGCGACCAAGGGTATCAAGTGTTAGCGGCTTCAATTTTGTTAGTCTCGGTATATGAGGGGCGGGTGGCCGCCAGTCTCCTACCTCACCGTCTAACCGATAATGTACTGTATGTATGTGTAGTCCATTGTACAGTATGTGTATTGCTATTCGTTTAGCACTTTTGACGAACCTTACAAAACGCGTTAAACATGGGCACACACACACACACACGAAACGGATCTAAACGTGCGTTTTAATCGGACTTGAAAATGTTTCGTGAGTTCTTTTAGGAAAAGTGTGTATTTTCAGGTGAAGGTTGTTCCAGAAAGACGATCTATCGCATGAGAAAGTACGATGTTCCCGCATCGCCATACGGGAGCGCGGGACTAACAAGTCCCCATGGGTCGCTGAACGCAACGATCGTCGATCTGGCTGCATGGCTAGAGAGACAGGAATTCAGGGCTCCCTGATGTGACCTGGGGCCGCGCCGATTAGCAAGGCTTGCCCCATGAGGAAGATTTGGAATGCAATTGGGTCCTCGACCGGGAACCAGCTCAGCGTCTCGCCTGTAGCTCGAGACAGAGTAGGTCAGAGTAGTCACCTAAAGCCAAGGTCGCTAGGGGAACATAGATCAACAAACAGACAGCAGATGTCCGTGTGTCTATCTTCTTTTGTCCGCGTGTCTGTCTTGGTCTGTGATTGATAGCGTAACTGTTTTAATCTCTTTCTAAACTGTTTTTAATCCACATTGGTTGTTAATTTTTTTAACAGATATTTTTTATATTTTATTTTATGGAACCACTGTTTTTAATGATTTGATTTCAGTCCAGGTGTAAGTAATAGTTTGTCTTAAAAGGAGGAGGGACTTGTATAGTAGCAAGTATAGTAGATGCCATGGGAGTTGAAATCTACATCAACCGTGGGAGGGCTTTTGTTATTCCACTCTTCAGTGTAATACTTCAATAAATTCAATCTTTCACCTTTCTGGCGACTTCAGTAGCTTCTCCTCAGGTGAAGAATGAGGCGTCCCATTTTAAAAACAATTCCGACGCTCCTGGGCAGGCGAAGAAGTTCTCAAAATAGAGACCATAGTTATCAGTCGGCAAAGTGTTGACGAGGCTACCGACAACTGAGCCACTTAATCCAAGGTTATTGCTACGATGTCTCTTATGTGTATAACTTCAACATTAGATGTTGACTATAAACCTTTTATTTTAAATCGCTTATCTAAAACATCTAACACAAAATAAATTCCTTCCAACTCTTCTCTTATGCGTCTCTAGAACCCGGATGTCCCATCTTCAGGGATCCTTTATTATTTTAACATGTCTTATTGGGGATCCATCCTTGGATCCCTTTACAGTCTTGTTATGCTGTGTCACACGAAGTTATGATGTGTCACACGAACTCCCGAATAGGGCTCAAAACTGAGCACAATAGCCCAGTGGAGTTTTTGCTGACCACTCTTTATGGCCGAACATACTAGGTTTGCCTCGAATGTACTGGTTTATGGAGTGTCGGCCAGAGAACGGTAGCATCAACTCGTCAACTGGTGTACAGTAAATCGTTTCTGTCTCCGCATGCTAATTTTCACCACAGAAAACAGCAGTTACATTTATGTATTTTGAAATCAAAGCATGTGACCAAATTGAAAGACTCTCGACCCAGACTGCACAAGCCGAACTGACGACAATATGGAACTTTACAGGCCTAATCGCCAATATTTCACCAATTCTAGAAATCAAATAAAGACCTTGCATCAGATCCACGACAGCATTGCCCAGGTAGACAAAATCAAGCTTTTAGATAATTTAAAAGGTAATTTATAAAATTAGCACTTAAGGAATACTAAAGCAGTATTTTTCGGTAGTAGACTTCCACACGAAATCATCTTAACCCCTCTAGCTCAGCATCTTTTTGACCCCTTTAAAACGTTTCGACGCACAACATTGTGATCGCCAGATGGCAGAATAACGCTAGAGGGCCGAAACTGTAAGTGTTAAACATGCAGTAGAAAAATAATTGCACGAAACGGTGATATTCGGCACAAGGCCCAGATTAGGTCTTCGTGGAATAACACGCAAAGCTTGCGATTTATTTTAATTTAGATATTTTGCATAAAATTTCAAATTTTAGCACAGCGCCAATTCAACACTGTTGCCTTCACTAAGCCTCTATACCTAAACATTATAAAACAATAATTTTATGTGGAAAATGATGATGCCCACGATGATATCGAATACAGTGTAAGGTCCTGTGATGTGGCTTGGTTTTGGTGTGCCATCGGTTGATGCCTTGTGCATTACACTGTCGCATTAGAAGTTGCTAATTATTATTATTAATATAAAGACCAGCCCACCTCCCTAAACAGTTAGGCCTCTTATTGTTGGTTTATCCGGGCGCCAAACTATAGAAAATAAATTTGCAGTTAGTGTAAGTTTACATGTAAAAATTGGATTTGTATGCGGATAAAGTTTAAAACTGAGCTTCGCTGCGTAATCTGAATTCTGCATCTGTAGGTAGGTCTACTGTTTGCATTTTAAATTTACTGATATGTAGGATGTCTTGTAATATCGCCCTCTTGCGGCAAAAAAGTGATGTTACGACTACTGTAGACCAAATATGCACACTGTTTTGTATTTACTATTCGGTTGCAATATTTATGAAGTTGGCAAAGGTATTCCTTTTATAATAATTATGCAATACTTTTGCAAAAATTGCGAAAAGCCTTTCGAAAATGCACATCTTAAAGACTTACAAAGATACTACATAAAAGTCCAACTAAATTTCATGTGAAATATTTGTGAATATCGCGCTACAATGGAAAAATTACAGTGTCAGGTGTTTTGCATATGTCATCAGGCCTAGTTAATTCGGGTCCACTTAGGCCAATCCGAAATGTGTTTGTAATATTTGTAAGGTGAAAAGGCAGACTTTTAAACGAGAATGAAACATAACAGTGCAAGTGTTTCCTTTTATGTGCAGTAGTACCAGTTGAAATTTGTTGACCAAACTCCATAAGATGTCATGACGAGTGAGGTGCAAGTAGATCGCTCGCGGAAGGATGGTTGCGGTAACCGGTCAGTGGAGTCAAAGCCACATGTCCCATCACACATCCGAACAGGAAGGATCTTGTTTGCAAGATGTCGTGGGCAACCTTTCCATATCGCTCGAATACTCATGGTGAACAGATCATAATTGTTTTTTTAAGATAATGAAGACATTAAGGCAATAAATCAGTTGCTGGTTTCCAGACCATTAGGTTAAGGTGGTGATTGGTGAAATATATTTAATTCCTTTATCAGAACTATTCCAAAGCGTTAAGAGTACTGCTGTTAACCTACATCATCTCTTCCTCTTTGGTGTTCTTCTATAAATTTAGGAGTGCTCTTATTAAGTATCTGCTACAGCAATATATAAGAGAATCAGCAGGTAATAAAAACATTTTTATCAAGACTTTGTCATGTAGTGCTATACACAGTAGCAGTTTTTTTTATATAAAAGCCAGTTAAAAGTGTTGCCAAGTGTACAGCTGATTTTTCTTATGTAAACTGTTATTTGTGTTAGTTCTGGCTGGTAAAGAATGCTGGACTTGTTGGTGGCCAGATTTATTTTGTGGCTTTTGGAATGCTTTGTCTTCTGTAGATTATTTTAATAGTACTTTAAAAATTGTCTGCACGACGTGAAAAGTGATGAAGGATGTTGAGTCCTCCATAAAGGCTCTTCCTAAAAGTCCCTACTTTGGGCCCCTCCTTCTTCTGCTGTCAGCATTGGACATTACCCCTCCCCCAATCGTCCCCTTTGTGAACATCTGCACTCAGTGGAGTACTTAGGCCAAGGTTAGGTTATCCTGTTGATCTTGTGTAGCTAACTGTGCTATGGGGTGGGGTTATTTGATGCTGCAATGTCCAGAAAAGAACCATAATTAAATCCAGTGCAGTAGACTGTTTGCTGTCTGGCTTAATTCCGCATTTAGGGCACTGGCTGCACTGAAATAACTGCATGTACCTAATTTAGATGTCATTGTTCAAATTGGGCATGACCCCTCTCCTTGTTGCCATATGGCTGCATTTGGGTGATCACACCCTCCTTCCGTCTTTGTGGATATCCTTAATGCACGACTTCTATATCTATATGTTAGACATTGACTTTGATACTAGTAGTTCAGCCTGGACCTGAGGAAATGGCCTGGTGCAGGCACTAAATCGTGTACCACATTATTTGTGAGGTTTATTAATACAGGAAATAAGGTTATGTGATAAAATATATCCTTGTCAATCCATTTACTTGTTGACTTTGATCAGGTTGATACAATTCGACTTCGGTGTTACATGCGATTTGAAGATGGAACTACCCATTGGTGTCGTTTCTGCAACATACAGCGATTCAGTAATTTGTTTTACGTTTTATCAGTTTCACAAATGGTAGTAATTAGTAATGTAATCAAAATATTTACATATAGCTGTGTACGTTTTTGTACAGTTATACCATGTGAACAAGTGTGAACCTAATGGCTCTGTACATTTGTTGAAGTTTAACAGTTTAATGCGATCTTGAAATGCTTTCACAGAGTTAGATGATGTCAAATAAGGGGACATACTTCCACTTCTTTAAGAATGCTGTTCTGTGTAGTAGGCCCAGCAGCTGCAGAAGGGCATTCTCCAGATGTTCGATAGCTTCTTGGAACATGCAACTGAGTTTTCATTAATAACTTTCTGTGTTTGCAAACTCAACTCTGCAAAGCTGTATCAACATTGCAGCACCAGCTGCTGTATTAATGACTATAGTGGATAAAACTACTAGGATATTTGATTTGTCAGTTCCAAAACATTGAAAAAGTATCAGTTTGAGGATAAAATCTTTCCTGTGGAGATCAAAAGATGGCCAAAGAGGGATTATTTTGTGAGAGAAAAGTGCAGGTAAATTGGGGAAGCTGGGTAGCAGTCGGTGTAAGCCAAGGGGATAGACCTAGAGCCACGCTGATATATATATATATATAACTTATATATAACTTATTCCATCAAGTAGTTAGAGGCCAGGTTTGTTGCACATTCTGGTCAATACTGGAAACACTAAAAAAAGGATCAAAGCATTTATGACGTAGTTCTTTGGCTGCTAACTTTCCCTGCTGATCAGCGATCCAAACCTTTCCTGTGTCTGTTTATTACATGCAAAAGTAATATTAATGGTTGTGTAACGTGAGGCGATACAATTTACTGTTATTAATATTATTACGAATATAGTAAATACCAGTTTACTGGATGACCTAATTGTCCTGAGGCTATTAATTGGTGTGCCACAGAATTGGAGAATTCCAGTAATCGAATTTCCAAGGTTTGAATCCTGGACATAAACAGAAATCTGTTGTCATCCGAATCATTCAACCAAACTGTGTCGATCTGTAGAGCAGTTGCTTGAAAGCGGTTCATGAATGGAAGTTTAAGCTTGTTCTCTCTGTGCTGTGGCAGATTGTAATGAAACAACGTGTTGTTTATGCCATGAGAACGTAACAACATCTCAGATTGTCTTCTGTACTCAGTGCAAACTTGGTAAGATTTCAGAATTTGTCTTATTTAAAGAAATAAATTATTTTACCAGTACTTAATTTCTTTTGTGCAATTCTCGTACGTTTGCTGCTGTGTCTGAGTCTGCAGTTCGGAGTCATTTCATAAGCCTGCTTTGGATTTGTGTGTTTTAAATGGTATCTGATTAGATATCATCAAAGCCCAATGACCATTTTGAGTTGGTAGATTTTGAGTTGGTAGACTGGTTCCTGTTTGGACATTGTTGAACCTACTGTAAGACTGAAATCTTGGATTCAGGGATGCATTGGTAAGGCACAGTATTTAGAGTGTCACTAACCATTATTTGTGGAGAGGTTCTCTAAACAATCTGCCGGCTACTGACAAATGCCTGGCTCTTGTACGTAATTGTCTCACTGGATGCGCCCCTCTCTACCTAAGGGAGCTTTGTGTTCTGACCTCCTCTGTCCCCGGCCGCAGACTGCTCCGTTCAGCGGGTCAGAGTGACTTGCTTGTCCCATTGGCTCGAACAGCCTCGGCGCAACGCAGAACTTTTGCTGTGGCTGGCCCTAGATCTTGGAACTGCTTGCCTGGTGGCATGAACTTCTCACTCTTTCTCCCCCTCTCTTCCACAAGCCCTGGAAGACCTACTTGTTCCCAGGTGGTTCTGGGTCGTTGGGCCGGGAGCACCTGTGATGAGTATACCTTGAAGTGGCACTTTATAAATTTTTGATTTGATTACGATTACGATGCACACATCAGGTGAGCTGAGGAATGTTTGGACACTGCATCTGCTACCATCTGTGAGGAAGTGCCAGTCAGTGAGCATAGCCCCCCATGTAATGTGGAATTCATTCAGTTGTTAAATCATTCACAATATACTATGGATCAGGAATTCAGAAAATGGTGTCAACTCACAATGGGACTTCATTAGTTGGGCTCTAATTGTTTGTGAGAGCCTTCCGTTTGTGACTTTTTCAGTTGCCTGAGCTTTATTTGCTTATATGGGTCGACAAATTTGTCCTTGATAAACTTGTACATCAGTTAGGCTAGTGAGTGCAGTGCTTTTGAGAGTTAATTAAAAGCCATGATGTCATTTATCTTGATACATACATACATACATAACATAAAATTTTCCGGACTATTTGTTGCTTCTTATTATTAATTGCAGTGACGCAAAAATGGCAAAATTTTAAAAAGTCAATGCAGAGGTTGCATTGGCATATAGGGCAAACCTATGCATGATTTCCAGTTAGTAGATGCTCTAGATCTACATGATTGTCAATTGTACGTTTGCTCTAGTTTAACAAAACAGATGACAATGTTCTTGTTCATCTGGCCCATATGAAGCTATGGTAAGCCTAGTACTGCTTTCAATGCATACAATTTCCTTTTTTAGTAAATGTGATTGAATTTCACATTTAGTAAATGTGATTGAATTTCTTTCTTTCATTATTGATCTTTGCCTTACATAACTACTTCAAATTTTTTTTTGAAATTTCCATACTTAAGTCACCCCTTTCAATAAGACACACCTCTAGGAAAAAAACTGCAACTTATGGTCTGGAAAATACGATATGTATTTGCATGCATACACACACAGACACGCACACACATTTTATGTGTTTTGTTATTTTTTCTTAAAGGCTTTCATCCTCAGTGTCACAATCCATCGGTCACTGCTGAAGAACTTCGCGATGACAACAGTTGGGCTTGTCGCGTCTGCTCTTTCTCCGATACAGTTGTGGTAAACGTTAACTTCATCCGTTGAGGCTTGGGGCCAGATTTGTAGAGTTATGGTGAATCAACGAATCGGCAAGACAGTTGAAGGTTGTATGAAAAGAGAGTAAGCCGTAAAGGTTTGAGTTGTTAAGAGGTTGAAACTGGTATGCCATTGTGTTCTACTCTTGGATGTTTCCGTGTGCTTTGAACGTTGACCGATGTACGTATTTTGAAATTTATGTAGCGCCTGTTAAGAATCTCTCGAATGAAGTGCAGAATATCATTCAATTCTGAAATAGTTTGTAGACGAAACATCCTCAACAGAAGTGACATTTATTTAAGATGTCATCAAGAAAACCGAAAGTTTCCAAGACAGCTGTGTCAGGCATTTAGAAGCCAGCATTTTTTGCGTACATTATTTGTGAATGGCTTTTTACTTTTGTAGATTGATGGCTTAGGTAAGAGGCTTGACAGTACTGCCTCATCGTCCTCTCGACAGATTTCAGTTCAACCAAAGGTCAAGCTTCTTTGCAGTGATCTCCACTGTCATTTGATTTCTAAACCATTGCTTCTGCTAAAATGACCACATTTCCAAATTTGTTACTACTGTTTGGATAGTTGGCAGTGATTTTTTCCTCTCCTTGGCTAACTATATGCAACAAAAACTTCGTCTGCCTCTGGTTTTGCTGAACAGCACCTCAGTTGTTTGCTGGAGCTCCTCGGTAGAATTTATATTTCTTAATCAATCAGTAGTTTGGCTTAGCTGTATAGCCATCAGAAATAATCTTTGAGAATATGAGTAGTGGTTTTTCTTCCATGGAGAAGGAACTTCAGTGATTGCCCTCAGCCATTTTGATATCGGGTCCTAATCAGAAGCTGTCTAATAATTTCTAGATATCTTTTATACAGACATTATATGTCTATAATTACTTACATGTATGTGAAATAGCGATAGCGTGACAGTATGTGATGCTTTTCACCAATATCAGCAATCTGAAACAAGGACAAGAAAATGCATTTACAGTACATCCATCACCACATGTACATGTACTGCTGTTTACTATGCAAATGAGTCGGCTAATGTGTTTTGCCAGCATGTTAATGAATTCTGCATATTAATTTGGCATTGTTAGGTTGCATGATGTTAACCGAATAATGCGTTAATGGAACACAACTTATAGGACTTTCTTCTGTAACTGAGTTGCTTATATTGGCTGCTTTGTAGAAAGGCAAATTAGTAAAAATCTTGTTTATCTGCCTCTTTACAAACTTCTCAGAAGCAAGGTTAAAAGGTCATTTGCCTGAGACTTAACCAGAACCGTAGCAGCACGTTCTCAGAACACCGTGTCGATTGTCATTTCTTGACCTGAAGACAGAGACTGAGTGGGCTCCAGGGAGCATGGTATTCTGCAGTTACCCATCCATGTTTATTTACTTGTTTATGTGTTTGTTTACATGTTGGTGTTGTTTTCTATAGTTCGTGTACTGGTTTATGATATAGTTTTATTTTTGTTATGTTTATCTTGTAGTTTATTTGCTTGTTTATGTGATGCTTGGTAGTTTGTTATGTAAAGTTTGTTATTTTGTTTATTTGATGTTTGTTATTATATTCATGTGATGTTGTTTTGTTTATGTGATGTTTTGTTTGTGATGGTTTATTATTTTGTTCATGTGATGTTGTTTTGTTTATGTTGTGTTTGTTATTATGTTTGTAGCAACGAGATAACTTGGACTGGGACGAGAAACATCAGATAAACAAGCAGAATATCTACTGTTATTGTCGAAAACCGGGATGGTAGGTTGTTTTAACTCACTCTTGGATGCACCTATTGCCTCTTGCTTAACTCTTACAGTTGGAATTTATGTAACACCCTTGTTCAAGTAACTTTTATGAGTCACCGACCTGGTGGAATTGACCAAATTTGTTGACTGTTGATCTGCACATAACTACAACAGTTCTGATATTATATTCTGTTGATGATGTTATATTATTAGATGATCCTTTTTATATTCTTTGTTTAGCTAAATCAGATCAGAATTTAAAGCAGTTATGTTTAATGTAGCTTTGTCACTGATTCATTGCATAATTTTATATAGTAATGCCTTAAAAATTCAAGGTCTTGTACTGGTATAAATATAGTGCTGGAATATTAACACTGAACAGCTGTCATCTAAGCTTGCTAGAAGGCCAGAACTGAGTAGACCAGGCCTGGTGAAACACTGGCCCACAGGCCAAAGGCCCTTGGGTTAACTTGACTTTAAAGTGTATATGTTTAATATACATGTGAATGTATATAAAATCAATCCCTTTGAACTTAGTATGCATTAGTTCTGTGTTTGAAATAGGTGGTCTAATTGTATGCTCCAGTGCCTCAAGTGTCTGCAGTGGTTTCACTATGGTTAGTAGCATTGCTCTTTTAATTGATATTTACCAAGTATGTTTTTGTGAGCTAATGTGTGTAAGAACACTTGTGTGCACAACCACACACAAGTATGCTTGCAAATAAATTTACACATATATAAAGCCTTAGTTTTGCTTATGAGCTTGAGCATGGGGGGCCAAATTTCTCAGTATAGACTGCAAATATTTTGTTAGTGTTCATGAATTGCTCAGTTATTATGCACATTTCAACAACTGTCAACATATGTGAGGTTATTGATCCTTTGACTACTTTTCCTTTTTGGGTGAAATGAAGGTGTCGATTTCTTACAGAGGGATCATGACGAGGTCCCCAGGTCCAGTGCATAACAACTAACATCATGATGATATAATGCAAAGTTGTCTAGACTAAATTCTACCAAGAAGCCATGTATTCAGTGCTTTTCAGATATTCGCATATGAATGCTACCATGAAGCCATGTATTCAGTGCTTTTCAGATATTCGCATATGAACGCTACCATGAACCATGCATTCAGTGCTTTTCAGATATTCGCATATGAACACTACCATGAAGCCATGCATTCAGTGCTTTTCAGATATTTGCATATGAATGCTACCATGAAGCCATGTATTCAGTGCTTTTCAGATATTCGCATATGAACGCTACCATGAACCATGCATTCAGTGCTTTTCAGATATTCGCATATGAACGCTACCATGAAGCCATGCATTCAGTGCTTTTCAGATATTCGCATATGAATGCTACCATGAACCATGCATTCAGTGCTTTTCAGATATTCGCATATGAACGCTACCATGAAGCCATGCATTCAGTGCTTTTCAGATATTTGCATATGAATGCTACCATGAAGCCATGTATTCAGTGCTTTTCAGATATTTGCATATGAACGCTACCATGAAGCCATGTATTCAGTGCTTTTCAGATATTCGCATATGAATGCTACCATGAAGCCATGTATTCAGTGCTTTTCAGATATTCGCATATGAACGCTACCATGAAGCCATGTATTCAGTGCTTTTCAGAGGCTCTTGTGTGGCTGTAGTTCTTGATATTTATGTACATGACATGACAGCGAGAATATGTTGTCCCTTGTTTCAGCTTGCATTCTCAGTTTGAAGACAAAGCCATTGGCTGGAGATATGTTGTTTGTGTTCGTTTGTTCACACTGCGTGACGTCCGGTCAGGAGTACACTCGACGTATCCAACTGAAATGGTAAATTTGGCTCGTCTCTTTATTCGCTGACTAGTGAAATACCAGGATGAGTCACAGTCTTTGTTATTTACTGTGTTATATTTGTGTGGAAGCAGAATCTATCCCACGTAGCTTCAGGTGGTGGTTAGTGTGTGTTTGGGATTTGTTGTTCTGAAGGTTTTTAGGCATCTGAGATGATGATTCTCAGCTCCGCAGATCTGCTTCCGTCATAGGGGAGTGCTCTGTCTCAAAAGTGTAGTTTCTGTATTATTTGGTCTCTCTCGCTCTATGTCTGTCTGTCTGTCTCTCTTGCTGTCTTGTATCTTCCTTTCCATCTCCCCTCTCTTCCTCAATCCCTGTCTTCATTTCTTCCTCTCCTTTCATTTACTTCTTGCTGTCACACACACTCTCTCTCTCTCTCTCTCTCTCTCTCTTCCCTTCTGGGTAGGGGTCAGCTTTCTCTCCACTTGTTTCTGTTTCTGTCGTGTCCCTCCATCTCTTCTCCTGTTGTCCCTGACTGCGGTGTCCATGAGTTTCTGCCTTCATAATTCTTTTGATGTAGCTTTCTCTTTCTGCATGCTCCACATAACCATACCATCTGATAACAACCACTTCAAACTTAGCTAATCCAAGCTGTTGTAAGAACCCATTTCTAAATGAGATAGCAGAAATCAAAAGATCTTGCAGATTGTTAGACATCTGGTTCTGCATCTCAGACGCATGGAATTTTTCAAATTTTCAGGCTTCACATTGTCCAGTTGGCCTTATACCGGTTGCAGAGGGACAGAAGTGAGACGGACAAACGGAAAGAGAGGGCGAAGAGAGTCTACTTTGATCTTGCGAGGGATATCATGCCTTGGATAAATAACAACTGGAAACAGCTTTTACCAGGCAGGGTTTGTATTCGGGTGGAGATCTGGAAACATAACATGTAAGAAAATTTATGTAGCCCTAGGTATTTCTTTATCAAAGGATTTCATAATTAGATTTTTGGTTGGGAGAACATTGTCAAATGTTTTTGAAGCAAACTGATCTTTCCTCTGTACACCTTAGGGCTTTTGCATTGTTTGGTCTAAGAATGGAACCATTTTCATGGTTTTTGAATGAGCTACGAGGTATTACCTTTCCTTCCTGCTGTTAGCGACACCTGATCAACTGGGAAATGGGTGTTTTGCAGTTGTGCCCATGGTTTGACTACCAGTGTCATGTGAAATTGATTATTTATTCTCCAGCTTTGCAAGATGCAAGGACTTACTTTTGTCTTTTCTGTGCTTCAGCCAAGACAGCTGTTACTCAAGAAATATACAACAATCACTTGTAGCTTCACATTAAATATCTTGTTGCACGTTTCATTTTCCTAGCATCTTTTATGAGCCTTTTGAAACATTGAAACACGAATGTAGCACATATCTCATGCGCCATTTGCAGTCTGTTGCACCATACAGTTAACTTCTGAGTTAATAGCAAATTGGCAGTGTATGAAAACTGATCTTAAAATTGTTCTGTATATTGTAATTTCAGTTAAAAAACCATCCCAAGGACAAGCGTGAGGCAAGGGTTGCAGCCGTGCTCAAGAACCACCCAAAGAGGTAACAGTTGACAATCGCATTACGGTACTTTCTGGATCGTTTTGTATTATAAAGTACAGTAGAGTAATTGTATTGCACACCTTAATGGAAGCTCGTTGAAAGTGCAGTCCTATGGTGTAACATTTTGATTAATTGCACCACCTGCTCAAGTTTAATGCATGGCGTCAAAGCATGGGCAACTACTGCTGAGGCCCATGTTGCATAACTTGAATATATGTGGTCTTGGGAGGGTTACAAAAACATTATCTTGCCACAGAAAGTACACTTGAACTTGATATGATTGCCTGATTTTAAAAGCATTTAAAAATGCTGCCAGCTGTGTACAACAGATGAGAAAAGATGCATTATTTTAAATAGTTCAGCTGAATCAAAATTATATTCTTGCGTTTCATTATGAAGATTCCTGAAATGTGGCAATCAAAAGAAAAATGGATCTTTCTTGTGGTCACTGAAGAAAGACAGACCTTTGGCACCGCCTAAGATTTGGCTGCCTGACAACGGAACCCCGCTCACAGCCAGGTTTCTAGACCAAGCAACAACAGAAATGGGGATAAAGTGTGTAAAACAGAGGTATGTTATACTTACATTCTTCTGTTCTCTTGCATCTATATCTTACTTTTTTGCTGTTGTTTACAGTGCTGGAGACCAAGAGTGATACTACTTGAAGGGGAGATATATAAATGTTCTGAATGAATGAATTTATTTTTTTAATTTTTTTAAAGCACTTATAACTTGCGCAGTGTCAGTACATCTGAATCTGAGGTGCAGATGTATGTTCACTAGGGGCCGGGATGGAATCAATGAATGAGATAATTTACACAATTTTTTCCTATCACTTTTTAAATCTGTATCTGAGTAGTAGGCTTTTATTATACAGCAGACCTTTTCAAGATGTTAGATAGCCACATTTTAGGGTCTTTTTGAAGTTTCAAAAGGTGCTATATAAATAGCTGGATAGACTCATAGACACATACCAATACATGCATAAAACATACACGCATGCATACATGGACCTCGTGACAATGTGGCCATAGGTGTGGCTAAGACGTTCTGCATTATAATGAAATTTCAGTTTAGAATTTCTGTAGGAGAATCCTGATTTTTTGTAATGAATGCCGCTGCTCGTGTTTTAGGAAGGCAGAGGATACCAAGCGGAAGTCACTTGCAGATGATTCAGTCAGAGGTTCTCGAAGGTATCACTCAGGCCACTTGTTCTCAGAGGTATGACATCTGGCAGCCTTTTATTTCTTGTTGTCTATGCTAAATTTTGCAAATTATGATTGGAGCCCTTATTGCCATTTACCAGTATGTAATTTTAGTAATTGTAATCTTGAGATTTTTACAGCGCCCAAAGAAAACTAAGTCGTGGGAACCAGCTTATTTGCAGGCGCTTAGTCAAAACAATCGGTAGGCAGGCAAGTCCCAGTCCCAAACATCACCCACTGTAGCTGCCATGTTGTCTCGCTGCCTGACTCTTGGATCTTGAACTGGAACCAAACACTTTTGCCTATCAATTTTGTTTTGATTGAGCACCTGTGTAGAAGCTGGTCCCCGTGACGTGGCTCTCGTTGGGCTCTGTAGAAATCTTGGGATTACAATTATGAAAGTCAGATTGGGTTCCAGGTCAAGATCCTGGTGTGAGGCAGCTCAAGAAATGTCAGTTATCTGCTATAGCACATTTTTAGGTCGTTTAGACAGCACTTTGAGATATTCCTAATAAGAGCTAGATGTGTAAGTCTGTATCAAGACACTTAATGTACAGATGTGTGCATACTGGATTTTATTTCTGTTTACTTTGTGCCATGTTAAAAGCTAATTAATGTATACTACTTGTCTGTTAATATCCCAAGAAATCCTGTAAATCAGGTGTTTCTTAAGAATGCATGGGGTTGATGTTCACCTTCTCTGGGAAATCCTGGAAATAACGTCACTAAATGCTGTGGTTTGTAGAAAAATGCAAGTAGCGACACCAGCTGCTCTTCACACACCGCTGAAATTTCTGGAAATCGTGCTCGAAGTTCAAAAAGTCTTAACTCTTGTTCTACGAACAAAAATCTTCCAAAAGCAGAATTCCACAGATCCGATCTTCACTCCATGGCAACTGGTTTCGAGAACAATTCATCGGAATCACTTCGAACAGTTGCCAGTTCAAACTGCACCAGTTCACGCAATGCCACCAGCTTTGCAGACCCAGATTCGGCTCCTGGAAGAGGGAAAACCAACAGTACGAGTAATGCCGTCTACAAGTCGCGTTTGACTGGAGCCTTCAAATCAAATTCAAAACTGCGCAAGAATCATATACTGAACGGCAAGGCCGTATCTACTCAGCTGTCACAGCTAAGAAAAAGCCAGCCCAATTTAACGAAATCTCCTGCCCAACTTCTTCTGGGTGATGGTACCCCAGAGCCCAACAAAGCCCCCAGCTTCGATGAATTGTTTAGAGTGAATGATATTGCAAAGTCGCTGAAGCATCCGAGAAACGTTGTGGACAAGGAAGCGATAGATGAAATATCAAATGCTGAAGTTTCACTTTCACAGCTTCAGTCGTCGGTGGTGCAGTACTTTGGGGCAGCCAGCCGACTGGCTAGGGGCGAACGGTTTCGAATTATGGGGAAACGTGTAACATCCACTGGAAAGCTTCAGTATCTGGTTGAATGGGAGGGTGGGGTGTGCTGATTATGGACCGAATTGTAGGGTGTTTGAATGGTAGGGTAGGGTAACTGCACATGTTTTCATAGAAGCTTTTCAGAAGGCATAGATGTTGGGTAGGATGATTGACTTGATGTGTTCATATTTTAACCGCAGATGCAGAGGTGATAGGCAGTTGTTTTTCGACGTGGCTGATGTCTTGGTGAAATAAGTCGAGACGATGTTCATAGCATGATTTTAAATTGTTAGCAAAATATAAAATAAAGTTTAATAATATTAATAAAGAAAATAATTGTTTCATTGTTGTTGATGTTTTTAAGTGATCTATTGATTTGTAGTTCTTTGGATGTTGGCACTATAGAAGTTACTAAATTAGCATTATGCATCATTGCCAGTAGTTAATCTCGTGTGTCCTGTAGTAGGTTGTTGAGAGATGTTTATCTGCTTGGGTTATTCAGTCATGTGAAAAGAATTTGTAAATTGTCCAAGAGAATTGGCTTCTCTGTAAGTAAGTAATACCTTTGTTAATACACCACATGTCTACTGGCTTAAGTAATACATTTGTTAACATGCCTATTGTCCATTTGCTGAGCGAGGAGTCGTACTCTTCAACTGAACCAGTGGTAGTGCTGTAAGGTGTTCATGTAGCCTATGGTCACAACACTAGTGAAAGTGGTTCTGTGCATGACGACTTTTTGGAGACAATGCCAATATTTCCACTATGCACTTTCTCAATCTGTTTGTGCTGCTGAGCGTGTCTTTCCAGTCTCAACTTCTGACTTATCTCCTCCAGTTTCCATAGGACTGATCATCTGTAGTTGGACAGATCTGCGGTACAGCTTTGGTATGCTACCGAGTAGGACTTTATTCGTGTTGGAGGAACCTATGCGTACTGAGATTCATCAGCGTAACCATGCCATGTGTGTGTACATCCGTTCAAAGGCAGATGCATGCACAAAATGTATATAGTCTGCACCCCGGCAAGATATCTGCTCGGAAATGATCCAATCCCAACAGTCACGGCGAAACGATCTACCTGTGATTAAATCTGACAAACAGGTGTATGTACTCCTACCTCTACGTGCAGATTTTGTAAAAGTCTCGTCTCCGGTGGGACTCGAACCCACAACCTCCGAATTGCATCTTCACCACTAGAAGTCCGACGCGCTATCCATTGCGCCACGGAGACACTGTGTGCACTAAAAGGCGAGCTTTGTATATCTAGCCATATATTCAAAAACCTCTCTTTACATGTAAACTATTAACCGAACAAATTAAATGCATTAAAATACGTACTCTGTTGCTGCCGTATTAATAATGGGTTTCGCTAGATGGCGGCTCGCTGTACGAGTTACCAGTTGTGCACAGGCATATTCTTAAAGTTCGTGAGATTTGGGTTGATTTATACGGATAAATACAAACAGCAAACGCAACGTTTTGTTATTTTAAAAGTCAGTTATACACTTCACATTGAAGAATTTTGAAATATATTGAATTTTGGAAAGTTTTGTAAACTTGTGGCCTTGTTAACATAAAAAGCTTGCAATTTGGTTATAAAAGAAAAGGGACACAGGTCAATAGTTGTACTTACGTCATAAAATGTGGCGTCTCTATATAAAAATATGTAATCTGCGAGGCAATAGAAGGCATTTAAGATTTCATTTTATTTTAATTAAAATGTTGCCTATAACTAATCGAAATGAGTCGATGTCCTTGTACATAGACAGAAATGACGGATTAGGTTATGACGGAAGTAAATCTCGAAAGCGGCAATCTGTTTGGCGTGTAAGTTGATTTCATTTAAAGCATAGGTGTGTAATCAATAAATTGTAATGTAACAAATTATATAATTTTGTAATTTCTGGTATAAGCAGTTGTCGTAATTATGAAGTCCTTATTTGTTTAAGCGAGAAAACTAAATGAAAAACACCAGCTAGATTGTGATAGAATATTTCATTTCCACGGATCATATAAATTCGATCCGGGATAATCCCTGCTGAACTATTTTGTACTAACTGAACCAACACCTACAGACAAACCTTTTTGTAAATTTACGTTTTTGTTGAGTTTCTCAAGTATTTTCATTATTGCTTTTTCAGTATTGGAATCGTTTGTCTAGTCTACAGCGCAGTGTCATCTGCTTTATAATAATATTTGGAGTGCTTTCTGCCTTTTACATCATACCAACGATATACCACGACTATCGTCATCTAGACGGATCAGGCATTGTACAAACACAGAAGTTAGCTGAAGACAATGAAATTAAGCCGGAGGTTGTCAAGCCATCTTATCCGGCTAAAAACAGCTTTGAACAGTTTGCTAAAGATGCTGTACGATCAGTGAAATTAAAAGCTTGGCAACACAAAAGAAATTTCACGGTAATTTATGTTGTCATCATTATGATTCTTTTTTGTGTTTTACTTTTGTTCAGTTGTAATGTTTGTTTTTTTTGGGAGGGGCAAGAATCAGATTGATATTTTGCCCTTATGTAATGGGGGGTGATAAAGTTATGTTATTGACTTAGGTTATTTGTAAGTGCGTGTAGTTTTTATGTATTATCATGTAGTGACTAGTTGAGGAATGAATGAATTAGTTAACTATTGATTGGTTGATTAATTGATGATAATGGTGATGTAAGCTTGATCACTGATGCACTCACTCAAGTTGTGACTGACTAACAGAGTACTGTTGGTGCGACAAGTGACTAGCCCATGTGGCAAACAGAGTAGTTTGTATGTATGTATAGACAATCATGTGTGTATATATGTATGTATGTATGTATGCATGTATGTATGTATGTATGTATGCATGTATGTATGTATGTATGTATGTATGTATATATGTATGTATCTGGTAATATTTTAACCGCAGATGCAGAGGTGATAGGCAGTTGTGTTTCAACGTGGCTGATGTCTTATATAGTGCCTTTTAGGAACCTCTTAAAGGCAAGACTTGCAAATTATAAATAAGGGACCAAGCAGAAATCTCTGTGGCACATAAGGAGTGCGTAGGGAATGGTCAGAGCAATATCCTCGTGCTAAGAGTTGTTAGAGAACTTGGTTATAGCCAATTTAAGGCTGAGATAGATAAGTAAAATAGATGCTTAAATTTTGTGCTTGTAGCGATTCAGGTTTACAGGATTAGCAGGGAAGTCATCAGATGTGCCCAAGGTGGAAATTGGAAAGAAGGTAAGAAGTTAAGGGTTATTTTGACCTCCTAGTAGTTTAATCCGAAGTCTTCTTTTTTTAGACCTGTCACCAGATAGCACTGCTTAAAAACTTGACCAATCCAAGTTATTTTGCATTGTGTTGTGATGTAATGTAACAGAACATTTTATAGCACTGCTTTTAAGGAAACATCTCTCTAATGCAAAATATTCAATAATTTCCGTGTAGTTTTAATGCAAAATATTCAGTAATTTCCATATAAGTTTATTGCAAAATATTCAATAATTTGCATGTAGCTTCTGGAAACTTATGAATGTTTTGTGACTAAATAAACATGTCAAGTAAAAAGCAGTGTTTTGTTTTATGCCCTGAGATCTTTCTGGTTGACACTGACCCGATTAGTATTCAATTGGTTGTGCACATGTACATGAATTAGGGCTTTGCATGTGTACATGAGCGTGCTGCTGGTGACTCTTCGAGTTATCTTAGCAATTTTTGATAATGGATGGACGAATGTTCTGTTCTTAATAACATAACATCGTTAAAGCTAGTGCAGAGAGTGCCTTTCTTGGAGAGGTGCTATATAAATTTGCACAGTTGCATACTGGTTCCATGCTGGTGCCTTGTCATTATAAAATGGCACTGAACGAAAGCAACGTAAACACAAAAAACAAATGAATTGTTTTAGGCATCCTACCTGAAGACGCCATACACTTTCTCTGGACCGACGAACCCTCGAATGGAGGCTGTAGCCAAAGCATTTAAACATTCCTGGGAGGCCTACCGCAAGTACGCCTGGGGCCACGATGAGCTGATGCCAGTCTCACAGTTTTACAGTGAATGGTTTGGGCTCGGCTTGACGCTTGTTGATTCATTAGACACTATGTACATTATGGGCTTCAAAGAAGGTTGGTTGAAATTCATTTAATATGATCCAATTCAGATTTATTTAAAGTTCTCATCTGAAGCACCTAATCTAGTTAGTCTAGCACTTGGTATTTTTTAATATGAATATGTCCAATCATAGTTAAAAAGGAAGAAGATGATGGTTGTGACATTATGACAAAGGTGATGATGATGATGATGAGAGTGGTTGTGATGGTAATACTGTATTGCTGACGTTCTGTCATTTTCAGAGTTCCAAGAGGCGCGTGACTGGGTGGCTGAGAAGTTAACCTTTGAGATAAACCGTGATGTGAACCTGTTTGAATGTACAATTCGGATCCTTGGAGGTCTTCTCAGTGCTTTCCATCTCTCCAAGGATAAAATTTTTCTTGCAAAAGCAGTAAGTAAGCAACTGAGACATCACCGTGTTGTCATTTTGGGTCACAATTTGTTAAAGAATTGTGTAACTCAGCCATCAGTCTAATGATGGGTGTTGGTAGTTAGGTGAGTAGTTAGATTGGTGGTGTTGATGAATGTTTTGTTGATGGCAGAAATGACTTGGGGCTCAGCAGCCAACTGGATAAGTGCTCAGCTTGTAACACAGAGAGTACGGGTTTGAGTCTTCCCTTAGACGGTTACTGTGTAGGAACCTTGAACAAGTCCTTCATACACACTTACCTTCATACATGCATACACATACAGGCTCATTTCTCCTCAAATCATTTTATATGTAAGGTAAGGTCGACTCCCAATGACCCTGGCAGCATAAGTTGTAGTTAAACAATGGAAATTACTCCTATTACATACACGTACTGTACATACATCCTTGCTGATGAGTTTATTTGTGTCCTGATACTTTTTCAAAGCAAGACTTGGGTGATCGCCTGATGCCTGCCTTTCGCTCTGGTTCGCCAATTCCGTTTTCTGACGTCAATCTGCGTGACCATACGGCACATGCGCCGCGCTGGGGGCCAGACAGCAGCACATCAGAGGTCACGACAATTCAGCTTGAGTTCACAGACCTATCACGGGAGACAGGCGACTCAAAGTATGAGGTCAGTAGAACGACAAAAATGTTTTCTTGTATTTTTATTTTTCTAACTTTTTGCAAGGTGCTTAAAAAGGTGCTAAAGAAATTGACAAGAAACATACATCTTAAATGTTTTATAAACTCTGTGTATAGTTTAAACAGTGTATAACACAAAAAATTATAATATTATTGAAAATGATGAAGTTCTTATAATTATGATGGTATATCTGATGATGATTTTGATCATAATGATGTAGTTTGGAAGTGCTGATGTTGCAGGAAGCAGTCTACTCCGTTACGCGTCATGTGAATGGCCTTCCGAAGACTGAAGGGCTGGTTCCTATTTTTATCAACGCCAATTCTGGCCAGTTTCGAACGTCTTCAGCGATAACGCTTGGCGCTCGTGGCGACAGTTACTATGAATACCTGCTGAAAATGTGGCTTCAGACTGGGCAAACTAATGAAATGTAAGGAACAATGCATGATCTTTGTTATCCTCTAAGAAATACGCATGGCATGCTGGAAATTTTGCACATTCATCAAGAATACATAGTGAATGCGTGCATATATTCGTTTATTCGTTTGTTGATCCCAAAAAAGAAATTGACAACAACCAATATACTAGTTTAACGTGAAACATTGTCAGGTTATTGGGAACAAGGGGTAGACCAAGAAAGGATCATAGTCCCGCTTAATTAGGGCCACCAATTAATATGCATTGCCAACAGCGATGTTATATATACATATATTAAATCTTAACTATGAAAATTATAAGGTCATAAACATGACCTACAAAACAAAACAAATGTATTTATGTATATTATTTAAGCATGTATGTATATATGCATATATTTATGTATGTATTTATATATGTATGTATTTATGTATGTGTGTGGCAGTACACAAGTATGATGTATGTTTGTGTCTGTGATGACTTTGTAATTGTAATTGTACTTTGAGATTTATAAAGCACCTCTTAGAGGATAAACTCAACAGAGGTGCTTCCCCCGAAAAAGTAAAATCACTGTTGAACAGTACAGTCTTCAGGCGCCTGCGGAACACTGAGAGGGGGAGAGAAAGGAGCTCAAGTCACAATTCTCGAGGGAGACTATTCCAGCAAGTGGGACCAACGTAGGCAAAGCTTCTGGACTGGGCTGCTTCTGGAGTTGTTTAACTGGCTTGTCTGCCACAGACTGTTTCTCTGTCTTAGCAGACTGACCTGTAAGAAATTGAACTCCCGTATGTTTTGGCTTGACTTTGATTTGCCATTTGTGGAACACCAGAAACTTCATTCTTTGCAGTGATGTTAAAAGGTGGTGTGCAGTGTTATGGCACATACACATGCTTACTTGGAACTTGCCATTTATTGCTTGTATGTTTATACTGTATGAATGTATGTCAGATTGAAATGATGTGTATTTAAATTTTTCTATTTGTTTTATGTCTAGGGTACGATCGGATTTTGAATTGGCAGTTGAAGGCATCAAGAAGCATCTAATCCGTCGGTCTGAACCTCACAAACTGCTCTACATTGGTGAACTGCTGTCAGGAAGATCATTCAGTCCTAAAATGGTGAGCAGGTAGCTCGAAATTAGCTCCTGTGGGTGTTGCAGACCTGTGATGCAGTTTGCATCACAGATCTGCAGTTTGCTGTGATTCATTCATTCATTCAGAAGCTCTCTCAGCAGAGCCTGGCAAAATAGAATGGTTTTTAATGCTAGAGTGCCAACTCGGGTTGTGTAAATTGTAATTACTAACTTCTAACGTGCCGGTGTCTAATGCACAAGGCGTCAACCAGTGGCGCATCAAAGCCGAGGTCAATATCCAGAAGTTTCAGGTCAATAGCCAGAAGTTTCAGGTCAGTAGCCAGAAGTTTCAGGTCAATAGCCAGAAGTTTCAGGTCAATAGCCAGAAGTTTCAGGTCAATAGCCAGAAGTTTCAGGTCAATAGCCAGAAGTTTCAGGTCAATAGCCAGAAGTTTCAGGTCAGTATCCAGAAGTTTCAGGTCAATAGCCAGAAGTTTCAGGTCAATATCTAGAAGTTTCAGGTCAATAGCCAGAAGGCCAGTCCACTAAGACAGAGGCAATCTGCGATCGATAAGCAATTTGAAAAAGGTAAGTCTGATTGAGAATGAAATGACACAAGCGACTGAGCAGAACAATCAGACACAGGGACTGATTTCCAAAAGTGTACATGTGAAATCGCAACTGTAAATTTAAATTCAAACTCGGCCCGTTCAAGTGATTACAGGCATGAACTGCAACTTTACTTCAAAATGACCACTGATGTCTTGTGTGCTGTAGATGTGATGAGATTAGATTAGATTACCACAGACTAGATTAGATTAGATGCTGAGGTATAAGTACAGTATGTTTAGACTGTCTGTGTAGTCCAATTGTTTCTCACCATCAACTGAACTGCAAAAGTGAAATCGCAGTTCTTATATGGGTCCGATGTAAATGCTTTCAGCTAAGTCTATTAAAAGCAATTGTACATTGTTTTCAGGATCACTTGGTTTGCTTTTTTGGTGGAGCTCTGGCCCTTGCTGCCCAGAATGGATTTCCTGAGGAGTACATGACCATAGGAAAGAAGCTGACGGAGACGTGCTACGAAATGTATCGACGTATGCCAACTGGACTCAGTCCAGAAATTGTCTACTTCAACATGGTTCCTTCTGGAACGGAGGATCTTTACGTCAAGGCATGCAAACCAACTTCCTAGCTTCTACAAGAAACGCTTTTTCATGACAGTGCTTTAGAAGCGATTTGATTTTATGTTTAGTTTAATTTGGTGTGTTGTTCTCATTGACTTTGATCTTCCAAAGTTTTAAGTTAATGTAGCAATATAATATTAACGGATTTTGATTGGTCTTCTCTGCCAATTGCAATTTTTGACTGTGGTTTCACTGTAAATGGTCATTGATCGATTGCTTATGCATTATGATAACTTTTCTGTTGATGTCATTAGAGTAGATACAAGCTATTTTATATTGGGCTGTGATAGATTTTATTGCATTAAAATAAATTAGATTGGATTCTTTGAAATTATGTTGCTTGAAAATAATTATATTAGCTTGGATTTTATTTGAATGCATTATATTAGACTAACTTTACTTTCATATTATCTTAGCCTGAATGGTATTAGATGAGGCTTGATTATATTGGATTGGATTTGACTCTGTCTTATTTTATCGGATTATGTTAGACTTGCTTCAATTATTGGTTTGATTAGATTGAGTTATTCTAGGTGTTTTAAATAAATGAGTTTTTGCTTTTGCCTGTATCACAGCCGGCTGACACGCACAATCTCCAACGACCAGAGACAGTTGAGAGTCTTTTCTACCTCTATCGACTCACAGGCAACAAAACCTACCAGGACTGGGGTTGGGAGATCTTTCAGTCATTTGAGAAGTACACGCGTCTCAAGGACGGCTACTCCTCCATCTCAAACGTCCAGAATCCGGCCAATGTTGGAATAAAAAACAAAATGGAAAGCTTCTGGATCGCAGAAACACTCAAGTATCTGTACTTGCTGTTTTCCGACGATCCAGATCTGATGCCGCTAGACACTTTTGTCTTCAACACAGAGGGCCATCCTCTGCCGATCTATTCTTAGCCCTTTGATGCTTCGTTTTCCCGGATTAAGTTATCTCTGTATTCAGAGGCTTGTTCAGCTTTTGAGTCTGTTCAGCCGAGATGCTTTTGTCGAACGTTGTATCCTGTGTTTGTTTAAATTTGTTAATAAATAATATTACAGTTTAATTGATACTGATCCACCTGAAGATTTAAAGGAAATGATTTGAGGTTTGGGGTTTTAGGAATTGACTGTTTAAAAATAAATTCAGTTTTAACACTGAATTTGATTGGTGAATGAATTAATGATTCATTTTTGGTGTTTGGGTTGAATTTTTTAATTGCAGTTCATCCCTTGCCGAAGAAAATCGGTGTTGAGCCTGTGTCCTGCTTTCTAATGTTGAAGACTCTGATTTGAATAAAAATCAGTGGAAATTCGTTTTTAGTGAACTTTAATGAGAATTTGATGTTATTTCATTTGTTAGTACTTCACAGAAGATGCTGGTGATTGAAATTCTTTGGTGGTTTAGAAAATTTGCTTTGAAAGTCCATGAATATTTATTTTGTTAAGCTTTTGTCGGTTTTAGACTTAACGCAGGATAATCAAGCTCGTTTTAGGTTTGAAATGTACGATGTTTTCTTTGACGTGGGTTGAGAGGAGGAGAGCAGCAGACTGTCTTGCATTTTTCTTACCTCTATCAATGGTAGTCCTCTGAGATGGAGTTGAGGGATCTTTGGATGAAGCACTCATATGATGGCTCTACCTTTCTACATGAGTTGCATGCCTCAACAACCTAATTGGCAATTTTATATCATGCACTGGAATTAGAACAGCGACTAAAATCATTTGCTTTCCAGATACCAGTTAAACAGAATTCAGGCTAATGGTGAGATTTACATGAGACCAAGTGGTGTTCTTGGAATGAGCTCACGATGCTCGAATTGCAGTACGCTTTTGTATGGTTACCATGAAAGGCACATTGAAGGTGAATGAGGATGTGGCATTGTCATATGGAGCACGTTGCCTGTAAAACAGTGTGCGGATTAGAGCCCCCTTGGAATGGTTTCTATCTGGGACCTTGAGCAAGTCCTTCATGCGCAGTTGCTCAGCACCATCGATTGATGCTTAGTCATAAGGTAGTTGTGCTTGATTAATACAGAACATGATAAATAGTAATAATATAAGTGTAGCATGTGATTGTACTTTTATGTAGCTCCTTTTAAAACTTGTCCCGTGGCATAAGTTTTGCCTGGCCATTCCATGTCCAGTGGCATCTGGTGAGGTATAAATTGTTGAACATACGGTGGAAGAAGCTGCATGACATTCGTCCTTTTTCTCGTCAACTGTAAATACATTTTGACTCGTTGCAATAGCAGTATTCGAGTCTGACTGTAAAACTGCAAATTCTTTGAAGTGTTAAAGCTTACTGAACCGTTTTAAATGTATAATTTTCACAATATTTGTAGCCGTGTGACACCTGTGCTGAGTGGTTGAATGCTTGCCGTTTGATGCTGAAAGCACAGGTTTAAGCCTTTCTTGAGGTGGACATTCTGTATTTGAAAACATTGAGCAAGTCCTTGTTGCAGATTAATTGCTAGCGCCTAAAATTAAATGCCTTTTGCATTATATAATGGTGCTGTGTTAATACGTAAAACTGAAAATGTGCACAGTTTAGTATTACTGCCCAACACTTGGAAAACAAGAAGCTACAGTTGTTTTGGGTTGTGGGCTGATGAGATTCTTTCTAAGGCCTGTATAACGTCAGTTGCAATATGAAATTTATATTCTTGTGCGTTTGATGTTTGTACTCTTAGTTTAATTTAACCAAGTTTATGACTGGTGACTGAATCATTATAGAGCAGTGCCAACGAACTAATAGAAAGGTATAGTCACTGTGCTGAGTCGAGTTTAATTCTCTGCATGCTCTCTGGTGGCACTAGACATACTTTGTTGTCTGGTGTTTGCAGAAATGGGAAATCAGAATAGCTGTAGTTGTTATTTCCAGCACATCACTGTTTCAGATCAAAGAGGAGAGAACGCGAGGTCACGAACTCCAAGTGCAACAAAGACATGCTGGCCAAATGTTTGGTGTGTTTGACACATCAGTTGTGATCTCTTCTTGTAAAAATGGAGTATGTGGTGTTGAACTTCCTGCATGAAACTTATTTTATAGGGATTTTGGACAAGTCTTTAACACACACCAATAGGTGCTGCAACTGATGCTGTCATTTGTTAGTAGTAGTGCTATATAAAGACTAACAGATATAAAGCATCACTCCAGTTTGTTGTGTGCAATAATTGCAGGCTTGGTGAAGCAACATCTTGGCAATCCGGTTGTTTGGAAATGCCCCTATCGCCAAGCAGTGTGTTGTTTAATACCATTGAGCTGAAAAGTAAACATTGGACCACAGAGAGTCCAGAGTCTTAGATTTGCCCTGTGTAATGTATCTGGAATTTGTGTAGTTCCTTTTAAAGATGTCTATAAAGTTTAGTACAGAATGAAATGGT
The DNA here is from genome assembly GCA_964023275.1 of Norana najaformis. NCBI lineage: Eukaryota > Metazoa > Annelida > Clitellata > Crassiclitellata > Hormogastridae > Norana > Norana najaformis. The sequence continues at coordinate 6,367,880 of OZ029928.1, forward strand.
CACTTAATATGAAAATGTGGTCACAGCAGATGTGTGTAATATCTGTAATATAACTGTAATATCATATGTGCCCAGGTTCAAGGCTTAGACTGTCAGAGTGTAACTGTGACCTTGTAACATCAATTTGTATTTATCTTACTTGTATCAATGCTACTGACAGAAGACATTTATAGTGCCCCTATCCAGTGCTGACTTGTTTCATTTCCTAGAAAATTAACTTTCATGGCTTTAAAACAACGTTCCTGGCTAGGATTCAACAAAGGCAGTTCCAGCCGAGTTTGGCGATGTTCTGCCTAAACAGCAAGTTTTAAACAAGTTGTATAAAAAAACTAGTTTATAATAAAAAATTAGTTAGCAGTTTCGATTTGTTTTGTCTTAAAATTAATTGCTGGTGATCTCGCCAAAATGTTTGTTGTTCAAAATTTGTTTCCAAGTGTCATTTTCAACCATTCATTTTAAGATCTAACTTCACTTGTATATATAGGTACTTGTTTAGATATTCCGTCGTGTAACCAGTGCAGTCTGTATTTTAATATTCTGTAATATACTCAGCTGTTTTGGATGCTTGATTAGCGTACACACATCTCACATATGTTGGTACTATAATCGTATGGGACCATTTATTTGTATTTTAATGTGTTGAAATGTGTCTCTGAACAAAAGAGTTCAAAATAAAATTCAGACCAGCATTCAAAATAAATTTCATTGTTCTGAATCGAACAGAATTATGGTTCAGGACTAGTGAAACCACGGTGCCAGGTAAAATAACTTGTTCTAAAACCCCTTGCATACTCTCACTTGTCCAAACCATGGTCCTTGGCTTGGAAGATCTTTTGCTTGAAGCACAGACAAGAACAGCTTCACACGCTGACAACTGTTCCTTACTTTACGGGTTCCATGACTTAACAGTGTTTTGTTAAGCACAAGGATTCAAACCCCGGAGAAGGAAGTGGAAGATGGATGCTTTATCAAGAACCCACCCTGCTCAGGAACAGATTTGTTACAAATGCTTACAATATCAAACAAGACTGTAGTTCAAATTCACGCACTGATAAAAAATCGTACTACTGCAAGAATCTGTCTAGAACGCCTGGTTGTGCTTTTACTATTCAGTGTCACTAGATCTCGGAATTGTTTACAGCAAACAAGTGCAGGTGCAAAGCTCGGAGAATTATAGCTTCAGAAACTCTTCTTCACAGAAGCAAAGGCTGCTGGAATTCCTATCTTAAGCACAGGCAAATCTGTTAAACAAGTCACAAGTAATGTTGGAAAATTGCCACTTGCGTTGGTATTTCAACATGCCACAAATAGCAACTGAACAACGGCCATGAAAGTAAGCCCTTTAGCAAATGACCGATATTGCTTCACTCACCGGTTTTAAACTCAAAGGATAAGGTTAGGTAGGTGATCTTTTATTACGAACCTCTGTCAGTAAATGAAGGCTTCTAAAGATTAGGAATAGTTCAGCTAAGCAAGTAATGCATTTGTTAACACGCTAAATGTCCATGGATTGAGTGAGGAATCATAGACGTGGGTGGGTCACAGCAGTCAAACAACATAAGCAAGATGATACAATCTTAAGCTGCTTTACAAAAATATCTAGCGAGATCAGCTGATCACAGCAGCCACATATCAGGCCAACCTTTCCTCGGAAGTTATGCGGTGCATCAGTAAACTGTCTATTTTGCACGATCACAATAGTTTAAAATGGAATCTTATTTCTTTCTGTGACGTACTTCAAACATAAACTGTTCCAGTGAGAGGCAGACATTTTAACAAATAACTCACGATGTTACGTAAGAAAAGGTTGCAGCAAGCCACAGCAAACAAACCCATTGTCTGGTCACCAGAAGCAGACACTAAATTCAATCATCTACAAGCTTACAAAATTCAGCACAAACCACAGTATTTTCACATGCACACTTATTTTTCCACAAGAGGTGTTAACACAAAGTTTACCATTAAACCAAGTTTATTCTATAACCTCAATACAGCACATACTCAACATTTAATTGCTTAATGCATATAGCTCAGCGATGAACTTAAGCCAACTTAACAAATTTCTTGTTTGATAATTCTGACCCTAAGAAGGCAAGTCATTCGGCATCCTATAGTAATTGCATTCACATATTATATAACACCTCTTAAGGGAAACATCAGAAACGCTTAAAGATGGCATCCTCTCCATATCGTATGTAACTGAACATTTTTGTAGCTCCCAAAGTATCGCTAAAAGATGCTCCTTGCCAGCCTAAATGATCTTAAAAGTTGTTTAATAACAAACAGTTCATAACATCTCAGCTCTAGCCAGTACTGATTCATAACTGCACGTGGCTTCACAACGTAGCAACCCAGTCGATGTTAGAAACAGAAACTCTTCCATCATCCAACTTAGAGGATTTAACTATGCCTGTCTGGGGACTTTCGATTTAATTTAAAGGTGTGTTACTAGCGTTATTTTTTTACCCTATTGTCGCTCTCAAAGTCCAGCATTATAATCAGAAAACTCTACACAATCAACAGCAGACAAAGGTGAACAAAAGCAATATCTTCAAATCATAGAATGTGCAGCTATTCAACCAACTCTATGACTGGCCACACTATCACATCTTTTGCCCTAAAAACGAAATTAAAATAACTGCTTCAGTTTAATTCACGATTCCATGCATCTATTATTATTAAGTCATTGAACTTGAGTAAGAATTTTGGCCTTTCTAACTCATGATTCAACTTATTAAATACAAGTTTGAACAATCCATACATTCTCACTTCATTAGTTACAACTAACAATACATATAAACTGAACAACTGATTCACACTCAACAAAAAAGGTCATTTCATTATACCTTTTCAATTTTCATTCACTACATGAACTTTCTCTTAAAAATCCAACAATTTCTCCATAACATTTTTTCCGCCATTCGGGACTATCTAACTGTAATAAACGTCCAACACAATTTGATATTTGTTGCACCTGTTTGACAATTATCTATCTAAATGCTTGGATAACAAATGCAAAAGCAACAGAAAAGATGCAACAGCGGAGCGAAGCAACATCCGAGTAAAACAACATTGGACTGAGGAAACATAATCTGGCTCAAACATTCTACTGTTACTGCTTAAACAAACGTTATAAAGACACAGCTAGGTAAAATGAAGCAAAGAAACAACTGCTCATGCATCACTACTTCAGAAGACAACCCTCAAAGTGATCATCCTGGGTTGAAAGTTGGAAACTGGACCGTTACAACTGATTACGTTTCCAAATTGCAAAATTATTGATACCTTGTGTATTACAACTGCAGCACTACAGAAGTCTTCAGATTAAAACAGTGGATCTTTTAATAATGCAGTCCAACAATTAGACACATATACTTACGGCAAATGACAAATGAATTCACACCCATGATACTGAAGACCTTCTTATTTCCCAGTGCTTCTGGGTTGTCGGGCCGGAAGCGCCTCTGAGGGGTTTATCTCGAAGTAGCACAAGCTTTATAAATGCACAAGCTTTATAAATGCACAAGCTTTATAAATTTTTGATTACATTACATTACAGTGATGAATATGTGATGGCCACCATTCCACTATGTCAGATATCTGTGCTGGTTCAGACAACTTTGACATTCAAGTCACGACTCAACACCTGAATCTGAACTCGGTGTAATTGCATGATTCACCAGCATAGAGGATTTCTATCAGATCTTAACTGTATTTGAGTTTAAAACCAGATACAAAGCTGCATTAGCATGATGCAAAACGTCTGGAGTCAAATACAAACTCTAAAAATGGAAAAAAGGTAAAGCTGAAGGATCCATTAGCAGCTGCAACAATATTTTCCATTCATTTATGTACAAAACATTTTACCAAGAAATTAATTTTCTGCACAAAGAAAACATGACAGAGAACCAGTTGCTGAACCAGTGGTAAGCAAGGCACCAGTCTATACAGCAAGATTTTGATCAGCAAAATTTGTTCTTTAAGGTTTGTTCTGTGCGATTTTTCTTTGGAACAAACAAAATTTAACATTACACAATTGGGACTATCATATGCAGATAACACTCAAACAAATATTTATTCTGCAAAATTTACAAAAGAAAACTGAAGCTTGACAACTGAAACTTCTAATACACATTTGATTTTTCTGCCAGGTATTAACAAACAGAGCTAGAAAAATTTTAAAAACTTTTTTGAAACATGTCACGACAAAGACCCAAAGATTCTTCCATGCAGGCTGGTGCAGTGGTTAAGAAGGGCAAGTCAGTGGAACTGCCCGGGTTTAACATCAAACCAGGGCACGTATTAAACTCTGGCAATCCTAAACCCTTTCTTTAGACCAACTAGGAAACACATAAAAATAAATGTCTGGTTAATAATTGCAGAAAGAACTGCAGGTTGGTGCAGTGGTTAAGAAGAGTAAGTCACTGGAACTGCCTTGGGTTTAACATCAAACCAGGGCATATATTAAATTCTGGAAATCCTAAAGCCTTTAGACCGACTATAAAACATGTAAAAATAAATATCGAGTTAACAATTTCCAGAAAAAATTAACAGTATAAATTTGCTGTGCACTGGTTTTATGCTTGCAGACTGGTTCGAAGAAGCCACTGTACAAAAAGCAACATGAAGTTACAAAAGATTTTCGTACATCGTTCGCATCAGCCGCCAAATAAAGTCCAAGATGGCGGATCATGTAGAAAGCCGCACCAGCTCTGCTGATTGGATGGACTTACGTCATGCGAACTTTTCCAGGAACGTAGTTGCGGTCTATAACAGGCTCCAGCAAAAACATGTGGAGGCAGCGCTCGTTCTGAGCGAGCGGGTGACCCGCCACTCTAAATCAAACACCCACACAGCTGATTATAAATTTTTTGAACAGGTATCTATTGATAAGTCCAAAACTCTGCTAATGCACTTGTCTGAATGTAAGAGCGATCATCTTGGTCAGTGCCAACTCTGCTTTTAGGTTAATCATCATCGGTATCAGGAATCATCACTGTTATTATCACTGCCATCGTTGTCAGCATCATCATCATCATCATCCATGTCAGTATTTCTGTCATCTTCATGGCTTACTTGTTTATGAATTGCTCCAGTCCTTTTCTCCTGTCCTCGATAAATTCTTCATCAAACAACCCATCGTCTGAACGGAATGGAAGCTGGCGACCCCACGCCTTTCCAGGGAGCGGAGGAACCACGATCTGCAACAAGATATCGTCACGAAAACTTATGTTAACATGAAACATAACAAAACACACAAGAAAACTCGTTTACCATCTAGAATTATAGAGTATCAGAAAAAGTGACTACACAAAAGTACTGTTCAAAGCATGACAAAGTGCACTAAAAAATCTACAACCATTTGTAATAACTGTCCTTCAGCTCACAAGCTTTTCACTAAAACTGAAATAAAACATGAGCCATTATGTTATTCCACAAAAATAAAGGGTGACAACATTTAACAGACTACACTATTACGCTGCATTGAATTACGTTACTTCGACCTCTGTTGTGTTTATGCATGTTCCACAAAGGACTGAGGTTCTGGATAACATTTTGTAAAACCCCAACATCACTTCATCACCCAACTTTAAATGATGCTCTGATAAAGAGTAAGTAAAGTATCCCATATCCCACAGTGAGACGTAAGGGATGCACTCATTTCCTTTTCTTTACACCCTTTAGCTGGCAATGGACGAATCCCAAGGTCCTGAACACAGGGCCAGTGCATCACAGGACTTGCTCGTTTACTTCCCAGCTTACGCCGGCACCAACTTATACTGCTTGGCGACCGAGGCAAGGTGAATGCAGTGCAAACAACTTGCACAAGGTCGTTACACAGAGTTGAACCCACAACCGCATGATCATTGACCAAAAGCATTACCGATAGACCACTGTGCTGCTCTGATAAAGCAGCCAGCCTATCTCTTACAAAAAGACCAAGCCCTATAACCAAACAGATTCGCTGCGAGGCTTGAAAGTACATTAGAAACCAGTGCTATAGAAGTCATGAGCATCTCACAGATGCTCATGACTTCTATAGCTGATACATTAAAAAGACCATAAACGCAATCAAACCTTGCTGTCTCGTTCGAGCTCAGCTGACAGCCAGTCAAAGTCGCTGTATCTTCGGCGTACACTCGACTCCTTGACCTTAAACACTGGAAGGTTTGTCTGAAAATATAATGTAATATGTGACGTAATATGTACTTTATATAGCACACTGTCAAGATATATACTCAAAAGTGACCCATAAAATCAGATGGTTGTGAATGCAATTAAATTTCCAAACCCGTTCTTGCTAAAACTGAAATATAAAAAATAACTTCAATTTAAGGGATGTAACAGAACAAGAAACAGTTGTTTTATCAAGTGATGTTTGTGTCTTTAATGACGTCAGAGTCAAACTTGAAAAACGTTAAATTAGGCTGCCTCACGTGGTCAGTCTTAGCATCGTTCAGACACAAAGCGCTATTCTCTCGACCATCAATCGATTAGAAATACACTCCGCCTTCAACAGTGTTGGAAATTTTTTTAATCTACATTACTTTGTATTGAAACTTACGAGATTTGGCAATAATTGTAATTAGTAACTTCTAATGCACAAGGCATCAACCAATGGCGCACCAAGGCCAAGTCCCAATCAGAAATTCAGTGAACAGGACTGATACAAGGCATTACAACGTAACGTTCATAGAAAAAATGTTTATGGACTCTGTGCAGTGGGCCGTGTGGAATAATACATAACGAATAACCGGGAGCATTATAAACGACCGTTCAAACTGTATATATGATGTCGCATCTTCTACCGACAGGCTCTAGATAAATTGCGCAACAGTCCATGGGGGCGGTGTTCCCCTGACGTCAGCGAGCGATATTATAATATCAACCTTCATGCGTATTTCGTAGTCGGTGTAACGCTTTTTCCCTACGCCATGTGTCTCTGGATTTGCGACGTCTATTTCTAGAAAGTTCGCCGGAGGAGCGTAAGCGTCATCCAGCGTTTGTTTCTTAGGTTGAATCCTCGCAGTCGCCGCCGCCGCCATTGTTAAATCGCTCTTCCTCTTTTGGTAGCTCTCTTACTTACTACACTGATTACACATTTAATAGAGCCAGCTACGTAGCGCCACCATTCAGGATGACTCGCAACTACATATCCAGGCATATAAACACCAATCTACTCATGTAATGTGATGTAATAGCGAAAATTTATGTAGCATCCCTAGTAGCGAGCTACTTTTAAGGTGCTTTTAAATGTCAGCGCAAGTACTACCGTAATCCTAAACTCGAGACTTCTACAGCTTTCGAAAAAGGCTAATAACGGGGAACAACTTACTTGCAGGCGCTCAGTCAAAACAAAATCGATATAGGTAGGAAGGTTCAGATTCGGTTCCAGGTCAAGATCTAATGGTCAGGTAGAGAGACAGTCAAAATGGCAGCGGTGGTGAAGGATCTTACACGATAAATTCATTGAAACATGAGCAGGGTCGAGGCCATACGGTCTGTATAGAAAACTGTATACATTTACCTTTACAGTCAGACGGCTAAGGTGGATCGAGTTTTGAATTGGAACGGTACGAGAAATAAGGGGAACAGAAGGAATCAGAAGGGGATTTGTGGACGTTTTAAATGAAAGACCTTCGCACAAAGTGCAAGGAGAGTCTGGCACCTGGCGTATGGCTAAAATCAAGTCAAACTTGTTAAAGAAAAATAACATTTTATGACTTAAAGTCGGGTGTTGTAGTAATTAAAAGCTTTCATTAGTTAGTGACATCTTATCACCAAAGATCTTAGAGTCTTAGTCTAAGACTCTAAGATCTTTGTTATCACTGTGAAATGTTTATTACGTCTGGCGCTAGTCGGCGATACATCGCTGCGTGGTTCTGTACGTAATATATCGTCTGTGAATATTTTGTTGGATGACTGGTTTAACTAGTTGTCGTTAGAGATGGCAAGTGGTTTCGCTGTCAAGGCCATTATATTGTAGTCATATTCAAAATTTACGACAATGAACATATAAAACGAAATTAGCAGCGATTTAGAATACGTTAACGGTTGCAATTTGCAGTTTTTCGGCGTTTGCGGCAAGGTCTGCATTTGATCGATTTTATTCTAAGCCTCGACCTAGGCGGTTCTAGGACAGTCGGCGGTGCCAAAGCAAATAGGTTGTCACAATGTGACACAAATATGAATAAGTACTTCTAAGACTGGATGATAAAATGACTCGCATTGATCGGATTTATGATTACTGAATAAAAATCTTATTCGTGGACATGGTCCAAGTGGACCATTAAAGGTAAGCCGGTCGATGCTGATTTTTATCTTAAGATTGTATTTATTTATATAGCTGCCCTCCATTCTAGAATCAGGTAGTCTCGATGTTAATAAAATACGCATGAAATCACTTTATTGCTTAACTCTTTTAGCACTTGAACAGACATTTGACAATGTGAAGAATCTTAGAAATGGCTCGCCATCTGCACTGATGTATAAAATGTCAGTTTTGTGCCATTTGGTCAGATTAAGTGGTTGTATGTTGATAACTTTTCTGAGGTGCCTGCCTTACCGCCTTAATAACTAAATGAATATATATATATATACACACATTTATCTGTATGTACTTGTCAAGACACTTAATATAGCGCCATTTAAGTACCTCACAAAAGTGCTGCACAGATGGCTATTCCAAAAAAGAGTGTTGTAAGACAGTTTGAAAATGTGTGCTGCACAGAGTCAAATGCAGCAGTATGCAAGTGCAATGGGAGGCTGTTCCAGGGGATTGGTCCATTTTGAGAAGGCACAATGCGCTTCAGTTGAAGTGTGGAAGTGTGGAACCGTAATGGGCCCATGGCCAGCACAATGCAACAATCGCAGACTCAGCTGACTTGAGACTGGAATATATATATATATATATACTTTATTTCTAATTAATTACCTATTTCCATCAGCATCTGTAAACTTTTGTGCAATGGTCTACTCTAATCTAATCTAATCTAATCTAATCTGAAGCCTTTTATAGCACCGTTATCATAATGTCCAAGGCATCAGTTGAGGGTCACTTTGAGTCAAAATCATCATAATCCATTGGTCAAATTCAGGTAGGTCAGTTTGGTTGGTGTTGCTGAGTTGAGCACAGTGCTGAGGTTCAAATTTCCTAGATATGGTGCTACATAAATTTGTGCCTGACTTAAATTTTGTTAAATTACATTACAGTGACTGTCTGGACTTGAACCTGCAGATATTTTGTCTACTTAGGTTATTGTGTGTGCTGTCACATTTTTGTGTGGATCTTTATGTACGTAATATGTGCTGTTACAGTTGATATGCTTAGATCTTTGGGTTTGTTACATGTGTTGGTCTGTTTGGATAACCCTGTGTGTCACAAGCTTGTGTTGTCTTTTGTGTCTCTTGTTGTTTCGTGTCTGATTCATTAAATATTGATCCATTAATGAAGTTCTGGTCTGTGCTTGATCGGCTCCAGTCTATCTGGTGTGATCTGACGTCAGTATAATCAATTCTAATCAAATAAGGTCATTTCATGTCATCCAAAGGCTTTGCTGTAATGGATTTGAAACATGCTTGGCCCCGGTGCGGTGTTTGCGGAGGCAATGTTATTCCTGGCGTTTATTACGGTGAATAATATTCGAAGTGAAGGAATGCTTGACTGATGTCCCGTCTCTGGTACAGTCGCTGCTATGTTGTAGGAGAGGCTTTTGACCGGGTTTTATCAAGGAGCACATAGTCTGCTTATTCGATATGATGTATTTGTGGGTCGGCTGTGCTTTGGGCTAAAGAGAGCAGTTTAGGGTAGCACAGGGTGAGTTAATGGTCCATTTGTTACTCCATTTGTAGAAGGACTTAAAAGGCCGCTGCCCTTTTGAATGGGAGCCACCCCATTTACGGACTATGCAGCCTGAGATTCAAATCTCTGAAATAAAGCCACTGTTGGTATGCAAACCAACATCCTCGTACACAGAGGCGCTTTGACGTACGCTTTAAGCAATGAGCTAGCTGGGCCAGCTAGTGAAGTATGCCTTTGCTTTTCACATCACATCATGCCAGTTCTTCAGTTTTACTATGAGCCCACTCAAAAGCAAATACAGGCTGAGCAAAAACTAACAATTCATTTTCTGTTCATGCCTGATTATGTTGATAAGGAACAAGTGCCTGAGCTTGATTAGGAACCAGCCCATGCCCAGTTCTTTTATCAAATTGATACTCACTATTAATCTGACGTTATCTGAGATCAGTTCGCATGTAGGTATCCATACCTATAAATGTACCTGCAGTTGGATGAACATGGCCATGCTAAGGATTTAGTTTCAGTGTTACTTGATATTATTATTAAGTGTTCAGGCCCTGATTGACGAATAATTCTGGCGTACTGAGAGGATAAATACGAAATAATGACCGATCCAGCTGAACCAAGTAAATTATTTTAGAGTATCAGGCTGAGGAACGGCTTCACTGCATTTCAATTCTGAATTAGCAGAAGGCATCGAATACAGTATGAGGACTAGACAAGAGGACTGTTTTTGTAGTCTGCAGGTATGGCGACTGTTAGCTAGCTAAACTATGCTTCCAATGTTTCAACGTTAGATTTTATTCACATATTAAAATGCATCAGAGGGCAATAATGTTAACATGAACCAGTTGTCTTATGCTAAAGACTTGCCTTGTTCTGACTACATAACTATAATTTACCATGATTAGGAATCAGTGGTGAATAAGATTGCGACTGAGCAAGACTATTAAGAGGGTTACAAATTTGTGGGGCATGGTAACTGATTGAGGGTCATGGTAGCTGATTGGTTAGAGACCTCGGCTTCTAATGCACAGAGTATGGGTTTGAGCCTCATACGAGACAGTTATTGTGTGGGGACCTTGAGCAAGTCCTTCATTCACAATTGCTAAGTGCCATCGATTGATGCTTATCCATTAGATAATGGTGCTTAATAAAATGCAGATATTAATGAAATAAGGATAATAAATTTGCAGCTAGATGTGAACTGTGTTTTTCTTTTTCAGGAGTAAAATGGGCACTACTGTCCTTCTCACAAATGAACCAGCTAGAGCCAGAATGGAGAGCAACGAGGAGCAGTATGTGTCTGATGTTGGTTATGAACTCGAACCAGTTATCGAACTCGTTGGTAAGTAGATTTTTACAGGTTTTCATTTTCATTTGAAATCGTTATTTGCCATGTGAGTTCTTATCTGAAGAACTACTGCGTATTAAGGTCTGATACTTTGCAGAACTTTATGATACATATTTGTCTGTATACTGGCCAAAATATCTGATACAGTGAGGTGCGAATGTTTCCAAATCTGGTTGAGTTACACAGAGTGACCATTCTAACAAAATCGAAGGGCTTTCTGCCGCAGAGTTTTTAAAAATTTACAGTAAATGTTTTGTTGAAACCTGAACAGAAGGAACATAATTGCAGATAAACATATGTGTATATTATATATATATTTATATATATTTATTGCTTACACGTAGCATACATACACAAGGTTTGTACAAGGGCAATAAGTTTCTAAATGTCATGAACACCTGTTGGATTTTTTAAGGATTTTTTAAGCATCTACTGAGGTGGTTATTAATGTCCGTTAATGTTTCTCCACAGTCATTTATTTAGAGTAATGCAGTTGTGAAACAGATGGTTTGCCTATGTACAGAAGACACGGTGGTGTCCTCAGTTATGTGTGGCATTTACTGACCATTAGGTGTCTTTCTTTATTTCATTTGGTGATTAATGATCTGATCATTAACTTGAGTTAGCTTTTAACCTCTGTGGCCTGGGTTTGAATCCTGTCATGTGAGCAGTTTAATGAGTTTTTTAATGAATGGATTTAACAGTTGCCTCAGATCTTTGAGGATTGTCTGAGTCACTTTCTGTGGTCTATCATGTCTTAAAAGAGACTGAATCATGCCTCAAAATGACTAAGAAATTGGCGATTGCACTACAGGCGTCTTACAAGTCGCACAAGATCTTCAACTTTTCTTGAACACACAAACTTTGCTTTAACCTTCTTGTAGCTTCAAGCCGTATAGCTTTTAACGGATTAGAGTGCACTTATAGCATTGCACAAGACATCAGTCACTGGTGTACCACTTAAAATCTGGATGTCTTGTCAGTCCAAAAGGTCTGTCTGGGGAGATTGAGAGGCAGCTAGGTCTTACTGGTATGTTGGGGCCAGAAAGAAAACACAGACCAGGTCACTTAAATCATTTTCAAGGGTGTTGCTAACAAACAGATTTTCATGAACTACCAAGGGTCAGAAAGATCACATTATACCAGTTATAGAGATTGTAACTACACTCTCTCCAACTTTCTGTTATCTTACCAGTAAGTAGCAAAAGTCTTTGAGAGCAGCGATAATCTCTACAGCCAGTGAAGAACGTTTTGTATCTCAGAATAGGCATTGCAAACTGAATAGCATTATTAGTGACATGCGTCTGAAATATAGTTGCAAGTGAAGGTAAAAATCTCTGTAAAACAAGGATCAATGGCTGTGCCGGGAGCACAGTAAATGTAAAATAGCCAAGGGTTTCAACCGTGTTGTGACATATTAAACTGTGTACGTAGGTACACATACTTATGTGTGTGTGTTGATTTATGTACAAGGGAAACTTTGGCCTGTTAGTCTGTTATTTGTGATGGTTGACTGCATTTACGGAGGTGACATGGTGACTTTGCCATGGTTGACTGCATTTATGGAGTTGACCTTGTGGAAATGTGGCTTAACCTGCACTGCCGAACCTGGGGTTTAAGTCACTAACACCTGGTCATTTTAGGTGCACTAGACAATAATGTAATGATGGCACGCTGGCCGAGTGGCTAGCGAGTTAGCTTTTAACCTCTGTGGCCTGGGTTTGAATCCTGTCATGTGAAATAAACATAGATGTGCATATGTTACATAGATCAACTTGTCCAGCTGTGTGTAACCCATGGGTGTCTTCTATAGGAGTGCCTCCTTTAATGCTATTGAGAGTGAATGAGCAATGTAGTGTAACTGTAAATTTATGAAGCTTTTACTAAAATCCAAGAGACAAGGCTGTTCATTGCTGAACCACAGAGATGTCTTTGTTACAAGAGTCTGTGAAGTGATGATTATATGTGTGTATATATATATATATGTATTATTTTTCATCCATATATATGAAACTGAACACAGAGCAAGCCTGTCCCTTGATTTACCTTTGAACCGGAAGAAGTGTATAGTTTATGATAACAAAGGGTCTTTTGTGAGCCCCTTTTGATGGCTGTATTTGGGTATGTTGTATGCAACATACACCCTGTTTATAAAGAAGTTTGTAAAGTGTAGGATTTGCGGCAAATGCGCTAGTAAATAGCTCGCCCAGGTATGTTTTCCTATATATGAAAGGGCGATGTGGGGGAATCTGACCATCCCATTTTGATTTAGGGGCCACACCATTGAGTTGGCTTCATACTTGTTTTGATATTGATTTCTCACTAAAATTGTGAAGTAAAAATGACTATGATAGCACTCATAACACTACTGAAGGAGGGAAAACAGAAAATCTAAAGCGAAAAGTTGCGAAAAAGTTTGAAAACGTGTAGATGGACATCCAAAAAACTGGCCAGAAAAAGGCAACTGATTTTTTAAAAATCCTCACAAATTTGTGGGACATGAAATAGTCTTTGTTCCTCAAGTCTTGATGACTAAAAGGATCGTCAAAAATTTTACTCCATCCATTACCTGGATCATGAAAATTTATCCCCCTCTTTTCTCAGTGTCTTAATGCACCTGTGTATGTATGCATCATTCAACAATCCACCCCCTCTAACCATGCTTTGTAATTGTAATCGTAATCCCGAGATTTCTACAATGCCCAATGAAAGCCACGTCAAGGGGACTAGCTTATTCGCAGGCGCTCAGTCAAAACGTAATCGATAGGCAAAAGTGTTCAGTTCCAGGTCAAGATCCAAGCGTCAGGCAGAGAGACAGCATGGCAGCTACAGTGGGTGATGTTTGGAATTGAAGCGGAAAGAGTGATAAGAGGAAGAATGAGAGCCAGGATAGGTTCTGTGGAAGAATAATGCTTGTGTAAGGATGACCAACAGCAACAAAATTACTGCAAGGAGGCTTTGGATTTGAACCATGGCCCTGTGTTTCTGGTAGGATGATGAATCACTAAGCCGCACAAACTGTCTTCGTTACACAATACTGTGAATTGGTGATTGTCTGGACATCTTACGTACGTACGCGCCTACCTACACGTTAATGACTGTAACAGAGGTAAACAGACAAGTCTAAGGCTCGTAGGTGGCTGTGACTTGTACTGCCTGTACATGAAACTGACGTTAGGTTCAAGGTATACGGTACTTAAGATACAAAATACTTACAAGTATACATCTTATGTGAGATGTTAAGGCGCTAGATACGTGCCCACACATACATACACACTTACACACACATACCCACATACACACACATACAAGTAGGAATAAACTGTGGAGGGAAATATGCAATACAGTGCAGGAAGTTGAATTTGTACAGTAGGCTCATTTAGCATTGTGGCATGCTTAAGCAGTCACTTGGAACATATTCTGAGTGTTCAGTTTTAAAATGACTATTGATTGATGCTGTGTGCATTTTATAATGGCTCCACAGAAGTATTAGGATTCGATTAGACTGCATAAAATAGCTCCTTCACTTAATTCAAGCTTCAGTTAGGCTCACTGTGTCTATATTGTCTGGAAATTTTATATATATATATATATATATATATATACAGTTTATATATTTGTAATTGTAATCGTAATTGTAATTTGAGATTTATAAAGCGCCTCTTAGAGGATAAACTCAACAGAGGTGCTTCTGACCTGAAAAAGTAAAATATCTGTCTTCAGTCGCCTGCGAAACACTGAGACGGAGAGAGAAAGGAGCTCAAGTCACAATTCTTGAGGGAGATGATTCCAGCAAGTGGGAATATATAAATGTAATTGTTTTGCTGTAATGTGATTTTGCTGTTGAATGAAGCACATTTTAAATTTATTATGTGTGAAAGCCACGATAGGCATACATCAATGTATGAAAGTAATGTCTAGCTGTGGGCAGATGGATTGTGTTGACTGATTGCTTATCATGTGACCAGACTTTGAACTGTTGCTACCTTGATAGGAAACTAAAGGACCAACTTCAGAACGTACCAGTGACAGAATGGTGCATTTTTATCAGTCTCTACTTATCAGAGGCTGTGTCTCAGCGACTGATTTCCAGCGACCAGACCAGTTCATCTGTACTTTGTTTTTTTTGGGTTTTGAGGCTGTCTTAAGTATGCCAGGTAGACAGCAACCCACTCATGTTCTTGTGCATACCTGCTAGCCAGCAGGTTTCTGCTGTCCTGTGTTGATGCTCTTTAATAAGGCCCTCTCTTAGGTTGTGGCCAAGTGCTTTTAGGAAATTTCCCAAACTAAATGATCGCTTTGCTTCCGGCCATTGTAAGCATGTACAGTTGTTTCATTAGATTTCTGTTAAAGACAACAGAAAGTACTGAGACATTTTTCTTATGCTTCTATCAGCATTAAACCTTAGAGAATGATCCGTGTGCTGAAGTATAAACATGACGGTAACAGGACAGCCTTTTGCCCTGAGTTGCACTGCCCAGTAGAGTTGTCTTTTTCAAAGTGTGAAGTAAAAGAAGTATAAGTTCCGACTTCCCGTAATGAAATGTTGAGGAAGTGCTCATTTCCTTCACTTTGGCCTCTGGATGAAATCCATGGTACAGGGCCAGTGCATTACAGGACTTACTCTTAACTTTCAAGCTTACACCAGTACCAAATTCTTTGCTTGGTGATGTAGACATGTGTGCATGAACAACTTGTGCATTGTTGTTACACAGTCTGCTCAGCAGACTCAAACCCACAATCGTTGGATTACAGACTGAGCTTGCTACTGGATAGATCACTGCGCTACACAGTGATGCATTTGAACTAGACTTGAACTCTGACATCAGTATGAGAGTGGTTTAGTGATCATTTGTCAACACTCGAAACATGTAAATTAAGGAGATGTTATGGATTGTTGGATTGCTGTTGTATTTTTTCACATGCTTCAACATCAGCCTTAATTAATGTTCTTCATGCGCCAGGACAACGTGTCTTCATTTGAGCTTTGGGTCTTAAATGAAAAGTCAAAGGACAGGTTGGCTTAAACTCTTTGAAATTCAACCAACAGCCGATGTACTAAAAGGTGTGGTAATAAGCAGGGCTGTGGCACATACGAGTACTTGAATAATCTTGAGTACTCGATTACAAAAAGAATCAGGTAGTTTTCAGTACTCGAGTACTCGCTTGCTAACAGCTATGTTCTTAAAAAATAAATAAACTGGGACACGATGGTCTAGTTTGCGATGTGCATGGTCTGTATGTAAAGTTACCAAGAAGAAGCATAACAGTGCATAGGGTAGTTGATAAAAGAGCAATGGCAATATGATATATTGCTTGAGGCTAGAGGGATAGGCCTAGGAGGATCGGATTGAATGTGGGCAAGAGGAAGTTTCTTGAGTAGCTGAGAATCGTGTTTGGGAAGGCTGTGTAGTGTAGGCAGCTGCTGATTTACTAATTCTTTTGGAAGTAAGTTTTATTGTTAAAGAATCACCTATGATAGATAAGTCATGGTGGCTATGGTGGTGACTAAGGGAACCCAGTATGCTGCAGTAATTGTTCTGTAATATATATATATATATATATATATATATATATATATATATATATATATATATATATATATATATATATATATATATATATATATATATATATATATATATATATATATATATATATATATATATACACACACACACACAACCACACACACACACACACCCAAGTAGTGACATGATATGATTTACCCTTAAAACTAGCAAGTACTTGAATACTCAACCAAGTACTCAATTCCAACAGTACTTGATAGCAGCAGCCTTCAGTTGATAAGGCATGAGTGGAAGAGAGTTTTCTCATATCAGTTGTCTTGACTGAGATTTTAACTCCAGCCTTAAGGTTCATGATTCAGCAGGCTAACCTTATCGGATAAGTGAAAATTTAAGATTACGTTTTCAAATCATACATAAGCAGATCAATTTATTTACTGTTTGAACGCAAGCTTTGATGAAAAGATTTAATGTACTTTAATGGGTTGTCATTGAAATTACTAAACCTTACGGGCATAGTAATTAGACTGTTGTATGAACTTGTGAATTATATGTTATTTTATATGACCCCATTCAAGTTGTAAAGGCTGCAATGCGTCCATTGAATTGTGGTACTTCGTTGCGTGTGGCCAAAGAAATGCTTGGCCACGTGTACCATTAAGTGTGTGCTGCTCTGCAGAGGACCAGTTGACGCCTCATTTGACTCGCATGCCTCAGCCATGACATTCGTGTTGGTTGGGCTTTTGTTCGGCTTGAATAACGGTGACAGAACGTGCTCTCTGTGGCCTTAAAAACAGAGATTGCATGTCAGTGGGCAGCAAGCATTCTGCACGCCTGTTTTTTATTTATCAGACAAGAGTTTGCTTTGTACAGAGGGAGGGAGGGAGGGAGCACGGGTGTTGTCGGATTTTTTGGCTTTCTCTGATGGCTCCTCCTTGTCTGTTGAAGTGGAATTTTGCATATGTCACGCGCTGTTGCACAGGTGCTTAAAAACCCTCGAACTTTCCAAAATGGTAAAAATATAAGCATCACCTGATTAGCGGCAACAGTCACGTCATCCTTCTGTCGGAAATATAGCTTCGTCTCTCGCTCAGGGTTCATGAAAAACCCAGTTTGTCAAACACAAAGCCCAGGATTGCATGCACACGCACACACTCGTATTATACCTGTGGTGTGTATGTATAGACAAACTGATCACTCCTTAAAATTCATGTCACTACAACGTGAACTCTAACAATACAGTCAGAAATATGGATTCCAAGTGCTATTTTCAGGTAGCTTTAGACCAGAATATAACATTACTGGATTTGCACTTTAATAGGCATTTTAAATGTGAAATGGCTTGTACACTGGTATAATGCAGTACTTAATATGGCTCCCAAACAGAGCATTGTAGCCACTTTCCAGTATGTATATATATATATATATATATATATATATATATATATATATATAATGTATATATATATATATATATATATATATATATAATGTATACATATTTATTTATCTTGAGAACACATGCTGTTTATACACTATCTATATATACTTGAGTAGTTCTTCAGTGCCACTGCATAAATCAGTGGCTGCTTCTAAATGAGGCAGATAAGTTTGATAAAATCTGCTAGCATCAGGGAAATATTTGACTTGTACACTGGATCATCCCAACCAGATCTGTATTAAAGATCCCCATAGAATTCTTCAAATTTAGCTTAGAACCTTACCTTACTATGCATCCATCATATTACTATATATGTATAATTAAGCATGTTTATATATTACATAGATGTTAGTAGTTTGATCTTCACGGGTCGTCCTTATAAGTGCTGTTTTTGGTAGCCACATCAAGACCATCTGTCACTAAAGTCTTGCTATAATGATATCTTTGTCCAAAACTTACTTAAATTTGGGATTTGTGTCCCTTGTTGTGTTATATCATAGTTTTTTTTGAATAAAGTGTGTTGTGATTTCAGGTGTGCTGACATTGCATGCGTTTTAAGTGCTTTAATAATAATAGTAATAATAATAATAATGGCAATGATGTTTGTGTGTATAGTAGGATGAGGTACTAGCAACTCTATTAACATGACTGAAAAATTATGTTGGTTGCTGGCAAGAAACATGTGGAAAACCTAGCTTTTGTTGTTCGGTAACAGTTGTAACTAACCTTTGTCCAGCCCTCACCCTTGCTTTCTTGTTTTCCAGGAGTTGTTTGCCCATCGGATTACTCAGTTACAGTGCAGTCTGAGTATTTCTTGATGACCTTAAGTGTTTCACTGTTGAAGTCTCACTGTCTCATTCAACTGACCTTCTACAATTGACTGGATAATTTACAGATTAAAGTTGGACTAAAAGGAATAAAAATTTATACTGCGGCTCCAAAACATGTCGTTGTCATATTTTTGAATTCATGATTGAATGAATTCCTGCTGAACTTAAAACAAAACGTAATATATTGTCAACACTCTAATAATGTCCTGGCAAGGTTAAGATAAACATTAACCTTAGAAGTGTACTATGAATGCAAGGATTATAAGAATTATTATTAATTTTTGTAGTGTAATTACATACTGTGTTATTTTTCTGCAGGAAATTGGATGGAAAGACAACATACTGAACAGGAACTAGAGGACTGCAATAATGTTGAAATTCTGCGAAAGAAAATACACGAAGTACGTACCGACCTATGTCTTTGTATGTCTACATAAACCCGATACACCTTCTTATAATCTAATCTAATCTAATGACTTCTGTAGCACCGTTGTCATAATGCCCTAGACATCAGTCATTGGTCATTTTAAGTGTTCAAATCATTATCGAATCATAATTCATTGGAGAAGCCAGGTCGAATTCCTTATAGCTTGCTTTATAATATTATGAATTTTTATATAATTAATTAATTTTTAAACACAACCTCATTACAGCACCACCTAGTTACTTGAGATTATTCTTACTTGAGATTATTCCTAAATTGGTATTAGAACGAGGTTTCATTCAGAGTAGTTTATTGTGTCATGATAATTTACATTTTTTTATTTTTAGTTTGTCTTGCATCACAGGACGATCAACTCATAGGATATTCTTTGTGACCTGTTATTGTGATGAACAATATGTCATAAAATTCTGCTTAGGAAGATGTTTCTTGAGGGGAACATGTTCACTCATACTACTTATTTTTACTGTTGTTTACCTCGTTAGAAGTCAGTTTGTGTTTCCAAAGATGGCAGAAATTTTGTTGGCTTTGATGGCATCGATTTGTAATATAATTAATGTTATTTCAGTAATTGGTTCATTATGCATTCAGTGTTAGAAATTTTGATAGTTATTGGAAAGTTAAAACATCAATATTGACTTTTTTTGTTACAGAAAGAGTCAACAGTCCAAATGTTGGCTGAAGTCAGTGCTGCTTTGCTTCAGCTGTACAACGGAGCAAAAGCAAAGAAATGCGAGCGTAACACAGAATTAGATGTCTTAAAGGAAGAGGCAAGACTGGCTTCTACTAAAACACTAAAAACCAGATCAGCATTTCATTCAGTCTATCTTCTGTAATTTTGTTGAATATTTTGTGATTTCTGTTTCACCTTAAAACAACCAAATGTCTGTTTTTATCAAATATTTCTTATTTTGCATTTCTTCTTGTGTGCAACGTTGTGGTCTATTCATTAGCATGCTTGACCTGTGATCTAACGCTTGCAAGTTTGAGCCTGCTGAGAAATCTCTGTGTAAAAATCCATTTGCACATACTGGTCTCTGTCAGTCACAAAGCGGTATAATTTGGTACTGGCATTAGCTGGAAAGGAAATGGAAAATTCCGTGATGCGCTAGCTCTGTATCCATGTCCTTGGAATTTGTCCACTGCCAGCTGAAAGGCCGCAGAGCAGGAAATGAGCGAGCGCTTCCCCTGCGTTCAACTAGGGACATGGCAGCTTTGCTTTTCGAACAGATAAAGTCTCTGGTTTCATCCAGTATTTCTTAATTGGTATTTCTCATTATCTGTTAAAGTCTCTGATCTTATCTGATATTTCTTATTTCATATTTCCCTTATCTTATAAAGTCTCTGATCTTATCAAATGTTTCTTAATTGATATTTCTTGTTATCTAATAAAGTGTCTGATCTTATCTGATATTTCTTTTTTCATATTTCTACTTATCTTATAAAGTCTCTGATCTCATCCTTATTTATTAATTGGTCTATTTCTTAATCAGTATTTCGCTGTGTGTAAATAATAATAATTGTCTTCTGGGTGTTTGATGATGATTTTGCTTTGAGGTGATAGTTCACTGCAGTTTTATGTTTCAGGTGATAATTTGTTACGTTATGACTTGTGTTACAGAGGACCCAGTTGCAATATCTTAACAGTTCACTGTGTGAACAAGTGAAGAAACTCGAGAACGACCTTGCAGAGGAGGCAGATCATCATGAAGAAGACCTCATCAACCTCAACAAAAGATTTTCCAGGTGACTACACCAACTTTGGGTAACTGTAAAATGATGTTAACTACATCTAATTTCAGATTGCATCACCACATATTCACATAGACGTTCGATTTAGTGACATCTGTTGGAAACAGTCGTGTGTTATGTGTATGTTTGCCACCACGATCAGTTGCAAAACTACTTTTGTTTCATTTTCTGACATGATGATTATTCTATGATGTTGATGATGAAGATGATAATGTTGGTAATATCAGTCATCCCAGTAGTAGTAGTAACGAGTATTGAACAACGCACTGATTGAAGATTTCCTGCCAACCCGTAATTCTGTTTTTTGTTTGTTTGCAGTATCTCATTATCAAGTGAAATGCAAGGCAAACTAGAAGGGTTGGAAAGGGAAAATACGGAGATGAGTGTCCAAGTATCTGAGCTCCATTCTCAGCTGAGGTTACGGGAAGACCAGTTATTTGAGGAACGGGCCAAGATGAAAAAGGTGATTGCGAAGCTCAGACAGTCACTCGATTCCAAAGAAGCAGAAGTGACGAAGTTGGAAAATGAACAGAGAAGCTTCAAAGCAGATCTTAAGCAGCTGAACGGCCGATTGCAAGCTGTGAGTATCATGGTGTCTTATATTCTAATTTGACCTGGCTTTGTGTTTCAGAGCAAGGAAGACCTTGTTGAAATGCTTTGTATTTTCACAATTGAAGAATTGATGTTATAATTCTAGTTCATTTTTGTTAAACTGACAGCAGCTTTATTGAATATTATAACCCTTTACCAAAAGTTTTTAAAGTCTCGTCTTATATAATATGATTGAGTTTGCACTTCAGCCAAGTACCCTACAAACTTAGGACCACACCTGTTAAAGATCCATTTGGTCTGAGGTTTTTAAATGTATAATTACTTTGTCTAATCTTTCCATTTAGCACGATCTACTATGTTTTAATTTAATATTACTTGTTTAATTTTAAAGAAAAGTCGTTGCAGTATATTTAAAAAATAATTATAGTAACAGAATTGGGATAGATTGTATCTTGAAGGTCAGCAGTTTCTGGAAACTGCATTGTCTCTTGTATATGTATCTTGTCTTTGTTCTTTGTCCAGCATTCATTCACAGTAGCTAGTACCACCATTTTAGATTCTCAGTTCTTTGCTTTGACTTGTTCATTACTTACTTCCACAGCCTCTCTTTCACTCTATACTGAAAACTCACCTCTTCTGCTCTGCCCATAGCTTTTGACGCTTTCTGTTGCAAAGGGGTCTTTCAACTGTTTTGTAAGAAGCATTATCAGATTCACTTGTATTGTTTGGAACAATGCAAATAATTCCTGATATTGATTGAATGTGCACATCGTTTTATTTCAAAATGTCACTATATTTTCCAGGTTGAACTAGAAGCTGAAGAACTTCGGGGAGAATTGGCAAAGAGCAACTTAGAATCGAATGTTTACAAGTCAAAGGTATGATTATCTTTTTCTCACTTAGGCCTAACGTGCACTTACTGAGTAAAAAACAATTGCTTGTTCTCACCTGAGGTGATAAATTCTTAGTTTTAAGGGAAAAAGGGAACAATCCACTAATCTTGGAGGATTATTTTTTTTATATTTTTTATTTATTCATTTAAAGCACCTGAGTCTGAGGCATGGATGTATGTTTGCTATGAACCAAGGTGGAATTATGCAAAAGCCAGGATGAAGTAGTCAGTCTTAAGAAGTGATTTAAAAGATGACAGCATGTTTGCAAGTCGGGCCTTTTGTGGTAGACGATTCCAAATGTAAGGAGCACAGCAGCTAAAGGCACGTGATCCTACAATTGTCCCAAACCTAGGTTCTTGCAACAAACCAGTATCAGAGAATGCTAGAATCTAGGAGGGGGATGTGGAGTCAGCAAAGTATTAAGATATGATGGAAGGTCAGTGTTCTGGGTCAAGCGTGCAATTTTAAACTTAATATGCAACTCAACAGGAAGCCAGTGAAGTTCACGAAGGCGATCTAATGCATTTGATGAAGAAGAACATGTAACGACCCTAGAAAGAGAGTTTTGAACCCTCTGGAGCTTTTTTACATTAAGAGAAGATATACCATATAGCACTGTGTTTGCCTACTCTAATCGAGAACCAACAAGTGCACATGCCACTGTTTTAGCCATAGCATCATTCAGAGAATGTCTGATGTGACGAAATGCCTTGATGTGGTAGAAACAAGACATTGTTTCTAACATTCATTATTGTTCTCTTGTTGTTTTGTTTGCCATAGATATAGTGATAGAGGAAAAGGTAACGCATTTGTTTATATATCTCTACGAAAGCGTTATCCTGACCTCACCTTACCTGACCCTTGCATTACCTTACTTGTCCTTTTGCCTGACCTTATCTGATCTTGGCTTTTGTTTCAGTTTGAAAGGTCTGCGATGGAACATGCTGAGTGTCGAGAGTTGTTGAGGGATGCAAGGTGTCAGCTCAGCGTATACAAAGAAACGAACACAAAGACAAAATTTCTTCGACACATCCAGAATCGTAACTCACCGTACATAGATCCTGATTCTATTGCATGTGAATTGGAGAGAGTCTTTCGAGATAAATCCCGGTTGGTTCTTTAGATGTCATATTTCTCTATGTACTTTTTAATTTTTCGAATTTATGGATTTTAGTAAGTTTTCTGAATGGCTAATTATTCCTTTAACATTCACTGGTTGCTAATATTTTGAAAATTCAAAATAATTTTTAGTTGGCACAGACAGTTTTATTTTAAAAAATGTAGTCTCTTCTTTTAACTTCAGTAATGGTAGTATCTTTTGAACTGATTATGTCCCAGTGTCTGTTTGCTCATCCCCCACAACTTCAGCTAAGGCCAGCTCAGCTGTATGTAATATGAATCAAACATTTATGTAATGGCATTTTAAGAAATTAAAACTGTTGATGACTTTTTGAAGCGTCCATCGATCAGGCTTCAAACCATCAACTCACCCATTTTTGTAGCATAGCATAAACTCAAATGAAGAAGACACAGCCTTGGTTTTTCGTAATATATTAAATAAACGAAAACTTCAATGACAACACTATTTAAATCGTCACAGTTTCTAAATGCATGAATCTGTCAACAACATTTGTAAATGAAACTTTCAACTTGGCACACTCCAGACAAGTGCTACAAATCTGTATGTTCTTTGCTACATAATCTTCTCCCTCTCTCTTCATTGCATTTGTGTCCGCTTACATAGGCCCTTTTCTGCCAAGGCAGCAGACCAGCACGGACTGGTTTCGGCTTCCTTCTGTTGCGCAATTGTGGGTTTTTCCATGAACCCACTGACTCATCATGAGTGCCCAAAAGATAAAATATGTATCAGCATTACTTACTGCTAATGTCAGACCACCTGCCAACAGGGCTTTGCCAGCCAGTCCTACAACCCCCACCATGTATTCAGAGTGTGCCAGCCAGTATATGATCTGTGCATGCACAGACAAATCAATAATACATTGAGTTATGGAAATTTCCTACACAAACACTTGCTCAAAACTTGTTGACTAAGCAGCACGTTCAGCATTCAGTGTTCGCATTAGGCAATAACCAAACAGTCTCAAACCTTCTTCACTTGCTCCTTGGTCTACAGTCTTTCCATTTCCACCACACACTTTGTCATATTTGGATCCATTTATAGACGTTGTCATTTCTGAAGAGTTTATTTCCTACAGTTTTAATTACGTATAATTTTTCGTGTTTTATCAGTACAAGATTTGATGTCAGCACGTCAGAATATAGCTCAATTGTGACCATGAACTTGTTCGATGACACAAGTTCTATTCTGTGCGATGATATCTCCGATTGTAATTCTGAGATGGATTCAGTGGATGGGAATGTTAACTACGACCTTCTTGTGCAGTAAGTGGATTTTGCAGTTTTCAGGCATTCAGCATATTTTGGACTAGGTTTGATGGTGATAGTGATTTTAATGGTGTGAAACTTCCAAGGACTACTTGAAGAGCATATTCCAGTGTCCTGGAGTGGAAGGATCCTTTTCGGCTGAAGAGTAAAAAAGACAACAAGGCTTATAAACTGAAGACCGTTCTTTTAGGGCTCAGTGAAAAATTGTCTATTTTGTAGTTTGCACCAGGAATCACAATCCAAACACAAAGGTATGAAAGGCAGATGCTTTGTGGAAAAAGAAGTGGAACATGATGCTGGTGGTTAAGTAAGGAAGTGTAATGTAAAGTAAAGTAATCATGCCAGTGTAATGTAATGTAACAAGCAATTATATAGCGCCTTTCAAGCATCTGTCAAAAGCACTGGATTTAGCTATAGGCGTGGGGGCGTCTCACCTCTCCCCGTTCCTGTCTTGGTTAATGCCAGCGCCCCTCAGACCAGACCCATGCATGGTGAACTTCCAGATTGTGGCACCCCTCTGGAAATGCTCTTGCCCCCTCCCATGCAAGCAGTCCAGGAGCTGCTGCTGAATATTGCATGTAAGAGTCGCTGTTTTATTTGACTATTAGACAGATTGGCAGGTTTGGAGATTGTGTTGACTTGTCTAATGACATCAGCTCAAAAGCTAAACGTTCTTTATTTCCCTTAACAAGTTTAAGAATTAAAAAATGTTTCTGTTTAAGAAGTATGCAGAATTCCCACATGCAAAGATGTCTAAGAATTATGGATTTCCTTTAATTTAATCACCATTTTGTGTTATTTAAATTTTTGAATTTATATTGTTTTCTGGTATCTTGATACAGTTACCGCCTGATGATGGGTCAGCCTGGTCGACCTGGAACTGAAGACCTGGAATTGGCTTTAAAACGATTGAAACAGCTACAGGAACAAAATCAACCTGCTCTGCCCTTCCACAATTACACTTCCACTCCAAGGTTCAACTTTTACCAGATTTCTAGCTCTATGTTCTTTCACATTGAAAGTTTTGGTCATTTTGCATTTATTCTGATTATTTATTCAGTTACTTTATTTGCTGAATTCGTTTATTTATATGTGTTGCAATTTATTGAATGTCTGTTGCATCTTGCTTTAAAATTTGTAAGAATTATGTGATGTGTGGTATTCATAAATTGACAAAAGATCCCATGGAGCTAATGACCACAACACTGATTATAAGATATAATTTGCTGACAGTTCAAACTCCATACTATGTTACTTCAACCCTTCTCCTATTTTGACACTCTGACTATGGTTCTGATATGTAAGGTTAGGTAATGTCAGGCAAAGTGTTAAAATAAAATAAAAGTAAAATAGTTTTAATTCAGTTTCATTACATTGATAAACATATTGCTTACTTTTACAGTTTATATTGCTACTTGATTATTATTATCACGTTGTGCAGCTTTGTATTTTTTGGATTATTTTTTAGATTTCCTAAGAGATTTCAAGTGGACGCAGATTCTAGTGCTGCTGTTTCGTCATCCACAGCCGTTCGTCGCTCACCACCATTGATAAATTGTCCTCAGCAAAAATTATTTTGTGAAGGTAGGTGGAACTGGCTTTTGTCTTTGTTTCATATGCATTCAAAGCTAGTTTGTCTAGCTGTATTTTCTGGGATTGGCAGGAGTGAAGGTAAAATTCCCAAAAGAACGGTTGAGTCAAGCCTCTCTGAGAGACCTGCTTAGTTAGCAAAAAAATGTAGTGTAAAACTGCAAATTATGGATAAAATCTGCTTGCATTGCTCCAGGTTTGTCAAAAGTTTTCCGTCGCATAGAAAAGCTGTAGTGCAGTTAGGCCAAAAATATCTCCAAAGCGCTCTTCAGACTGGTCTGGTCATTCACTGCTTCCTGCCTACGACTACATGTATTTATGTATGTGGAAAAATATATATATACTGGGTAATACTCCTTTTGTTTCAAGGAATGCCCAAGAAAGTTGCTTGCAGTGCCTTCCTCTTCTGTACCTAGAATAATTCTTCTCTACTGACCTTTAAATGTTCCATGTGAAATCCTGTTTACCCAAAATGTTCTTACTAAATATATTCATAAAATTTACATATCTATATATTTTTATGCATGGTACCACTAATGTTACGATAGTGCAATTATTTGTCTTAAAGGACTTTTGAAGGTCTTTACACAGATCTGAAGGTCTTGGATGTTGATTGATGCTGCATGCTTGATGTTGCAATCATTCATGAGTGACCAACTTATCATGCTTTAAATGCAGAATGATTGATGACTGATTTTGTTTTTATAATTCTACAGGGTTGAATGCAGTTGGCCTAATGTCAGGCTCACAATCAGGTGTCCTAATTCGGGGATGTGAGGTTCCTGATCTGTTCGTCAAAGTGGAACGATCTGTTTCTGAAATTGAAGAGGATGATGTCGACCTACCAATGAATGGTTGCCCTTTGATGCAGACGCCAATTTCTACCGACCACGATATTTCTCTTTCACCTTCTGAATCTGACTCTGGTTGTTTTGAATCAGAGGAGAAAACTGAGAAAAGACTTTCAGATGTGCCGACATCTGAATCCAATTTAAAGATCCAAAATTTACATTTCAATGGTTGGCGTAACAGGTCTCTTGATGAAGGGTCCATTCTGCACCGCACTGGTCTGGGTGGCCACACATCGAAAGCGACTTTGCAACAACTGGACGTTGATGCAAATCAAGAAGTAACGTCAGAGAATGTGCTGAATGACCCAGCGGACTGTGTCATTTCTTAGTTTCTCTTTGAAACAAATGTTGTAAATTTCAAATAGTTGGTCGTTCTTTACTACAGTGACTTGTTAATTTTCGTGTGATTTTATTTTGTCATTGAGTTAGTGATTAGCGTAGTTTTACGCTGTTGCTTGTATGAGGGTTGCCAACGTTGCAGTGTTGGGCAGCATTTTCACACAGTTGTAGGCTCTACCATCAAAACATACCATCAAATTCATTTTTATGCAGTTACAAATAGCATGAAATTTAGTTATAACTTTGGTCGTTTGGTGAAGCATGTTAAGTAGTGAAAGGCTGTAGTTAGGATGCTGTAACAAAGCAGGTGAATTTAACGATGATTTTAATCATTGGGTGAAGCATGTTTAGAAGTAATAGACTATTTGGCTGATAGTAGCAACAGCAGATAATTTCCTGCTGTCTAGATGCATGAAAATGAAAATGATGGTGTGCCTTTGTAGTGCATTTAGTTTGTTGACTGTGATATTTGTTGAGTGGTGCACCGATTATGTTTCTGACTGCTACTTCGATATTCTGGTTTACGAGAAACCGTCAAAACTTAGTTCTTACTAATGAAATGCCAAGTGTCAACTGATTATTCTTATTATTATTGTTAGTATTATTATTTTTTTACCCGAGGTATATCTGATCCCTCAGGATTTAAAAAAATTCTCCGGAGAATACAAAATTCTGGGACGGCTAGAAATCGTCAAGATCTGGCGGGCAAAAGTACTATTATTATTATCATTATTATTATTATTACTTCAACCTCGAAATAAAATGGAAATAGTGTTTCGGAAACTGGAATGAGCAATGTTTTTAAGCATTGATATTGTACTTATTATTTTTATTATATATAATCACCGTTATCCTAAATATTATTACCACTATTTAGATAAATACTGTTAACAGTGTGAAAAATCTCCAAGCTTACGAGTGAAAGAAATTGTGAAGAAATTGGAATGCCTAATTGTATAATCTCATGCCTTGTGTTGCTATTTTGAAAATAATTATACTTTGTTAATAGTAATGTAGATGTAGTTATTACTAGAGATTAGTTATTAGAGGTTAGTAATAAGGTTGACAAATGAAGACAATGTTTTAGTTTGGCCCAGCATGCTTATGTATGGCAACTTCTGGGTACTGTTATTTGTGCGGAAGCTGCTACCGATTTGTAATAACATGGAAAAAATCTGAATGCTTATGTTCCTTGTTCTTCACCATGAGCTAAACTGTTTTGGAAAATTGATCAGATTTGAAATTTCAGCTGAACTGTTTTTGTTGAACAAGGAACAAGTCAGGAAGCTTTGCAGCAGGATAAGTCTTATGTAAAGTTTCAGGTTTTTCTGTGTCTGTACATGGTCTATTCATTGTGTGCAGAAAAGTTTTTTACTAGCTTATTTTAGCTTAGTTCTGTTCTCAGATGAACAGAAACATTCTCAGATGAACAGAAACATTTCAGGTTGTAAGTATTGTTGTGTATGTATATACTGTATATATTATATCTTGGCTTTTGTTGAGCGCATTTTATTAAGACCCTGTCAACAGCAGTTTGAAGCCATGTTCAAAGTTTTATTGCAGATTTGGCAATCCTTACCAAATGATTCCTATGTTGAAACACAAGAACAATTTCGAATATAAATTCTTTGTTTTTTGTATGAATTTGTTTTGTGCATTTTTTATTTTCTTGTGTCATATTTTAAGAAGGTTTCAGCAGCTTTCCATTTAGTGCTGTCTTTTCTGGATTCCTTTAAGTTTAAAACAACCTTTATCTGCAATACTCTGACAGTTACGCATAATCACAAAGGTACAGTAGGTACTGATGCAGTTTAGTGTAACAGTTTATTATTACATGATAATTGTTACGTAAACTACATCAGTGTCATTACCTCACACAATGTTACTTGTTCGTAAACTACAGCAGTTCATTTCTGAATGAAATGTAGTTTTACATAAAGTACCAGTTAATGTACTGGGTAGATCATTGTGCCTGAAATTTATTTTTTATTTTTCTATTTTTTGTTTAAATTACAGCAGATTATTTCTGGGTGTAAATTTTGCTTTAACTACAGCCATTTATTTTGCTTGCATGTTGTTTTACATGGATTCTCAGAATTTGTGTCTGTGAGATTTAACTTTTGTGTGGTACGTATAACTCAAGGTAGCTTGGTGGGTTTCCTCTTGGTTGAAACACCATAGAAAGTTTATCATTCCATTGTTTACATATCTTTTGTGTGACACCCTATTTTGCACTATTTGTTTAAGACTTTATTTCTAAGTTTACACTTGCAGGTCTTACCTGCCAGTGTAAGACGGTTTCGTGGTGTTTATACGACAGATGCTTGTGCTTTTAACTACTGCGTATCCACAAAAGAATTTGTCGAAGTGCTAGATTTGATACAGATTCATTACAGTTGTCTGAAACATTTGCATTTTTTTTTTCATTTATTTACAATTTGTGTTTCCAACTTTTTGTAAAAGTTATTTTTTTGTTTTAGGATGATGTGGTCAGATTTACGAATATTTTTAGCAGGATTAAAGTCAGTTGAATGTCAAGAAATAATGGTACTGTGGTTGCCATGGGAACAAGCTGAATATTGTTTGGTGTAGGATGTTAATTGGATTTTGAAAAGGTGCTTATTTGTTGCAAGAAAAACGCTAATGAGACTGATTGGCCAAAGTTGGACCTGCATGATTTTCACTGGTTGCCAAAGTGATGTGCAATTGATATAGAGCCAGAATTTTCTGACTTTCAGTTGAAATTTAGTATTAAGGATTAAGGAACTTGAAGGTGCCAGATTGTCAGTGCGTTTAATTTTAATCTCTGCATTAGGCTTCAAATCCTGGTGCATTGTGCACCTTTCACCATGAAGCCTTTAGTTCAAATCCTGAGGACTCGTGAACGATAGGTCGCCCATTTCTATACGTGACACATGTTAGGAGAGGTTTTCAGTTTTTATAGCAGCTGAAGTTTTGTCTGTAAATGAGCCAAAGCGATTCTGTACATTTCACTGACAGTGTAGTTGGTGAGAGATGTGTTACAGATGTGTGATTATCTTGCAATACATTACGTCTGTGATGGGATTAAGTTGCCAAGGAAATAAATCAAATACTGAAGTATTGTAGGAACAGATTTTGCAGACACGTCTGTTGCATATGTTATGTGTTAAATACTTTTTCATCCGAATTTGAGTTTAATGGAGCATTATGTAGAGCTTCCTCATGGAAACTATCAGTGAATGGCTTTAAGTGCTGAGGATTAAAAGGTACAAAGGAACCTCCTTACAGTGCTGCCTTCAGAGGCCATAGCAAAGACCACGTTATAACGAGTTTGTGTGTTACGAAGTCAATTTCTAAAGCTCAATGAAATTTAGGATCCATGTTCCCAATTGTGTAACATGATATACAATGTAATACAAAGAGTGTTATGTGGAAAGTTGGGTATATGTTTGTACAATGTACAAATGCGTAGCATTGTTAGAAATTTGTTTTAACAACTGCGCGTAGAATACCGAGCTTCTTGCTGGAGATACGTGCTTGTGTGTATACATGTGGGTCTATGTATGTGATTTTCCATGTAACTTATTTTATACAGTAGTTTGAACTGTAATGTAATGTATGTTATGTAACTTGTGCTGTGATTGAGAACATTATAATATCTTACATTACATATTAAAAAGAGTTTATGTAGAACCTTTTTGTATAAACCTTGTTTTTTAACTAGTGTGCTGTCAACTGAGAGGTCGGTCCTGTTACACCTCCTAGCGAGCTCGTCTATAAAATGAGTACACTGACTGCATGTATACTGTCAGTGAATAGACCATATGGTGAGGGAGAGGACTAGCCACATCCCCTCATATGCCGAGGGTAAGAAAATGAAGTCGCTAACACTTCATATCCATGGCTGGATCTCGGGGTTGGCCGAAGGAACTGCTCTTTTGGCTTTCAATTGCATACAGTTGCAGTATTTATGCTTCAGTCAAAAGATGTTACAATGAAAGCCGAGGCAAAGGACATATGGCATGTTAACAAACGCGTTACTTATGGATGACTGATTGTTGTTGATTGAGATTCAAACAGCAAACGAACGAGCACTTACCACACCTCACCTTACACACCATTGTAAATAAGAACACTTGCACTGCAGCACAGAATTTCAGTAGCTGCTTTTACAATTTTATCAATGTCTCACTAATTTCGTAGTAAGAAACTTAATGGGAAAGGAAGTAATATTTTGCGTTTGCTTTTAATTAACTTATGTGTGGCATATGTGTAAACGCTGAATAGCAGCATGCAATTCGTAGCCTCAGAGTTTCCTCAGGAAGCCTTATTTTTGAGCCTGCAAAGACACAGATGGCATTAAACGCAGACGATATTACACATACACAAGCTGAATTTGCTTCAGTCGTGTAAGAGATTGCAGTCTGTAATTAACGGATTGGTGTGCGTGCTTAGGATTTTCTACGATGGATTGGCAATATTAGGTTAATTAATTGTCAACAGGATTTTTCTAGGATTTTATTTAGCTGCTGCTCTTTTTACGTAGGCTTCTGATTAACTACTATGCTGTAGGGATGCTGTATCAGCTAGCTCTCTGGTAAATTTGGCTTCTTTTTGATTATGATAGATTTGATTTTTTATAAATTTTATCTTGTTTTTGGTGACAACTAGAAATTTTCTGTTTTGGTGATTACAGTGAATCTGATGATGATGTTACAATTTTCCTTCACTATGAATAATTGTACATTACCGTTTAACCACAAAAGTTTCTCAACATGTTTTGGAATTGTGACTGGATTATCTGACACATTAGCGAGCCCCATTGTTTTTTATGCAGGTAAAAGCGTAGACTCTTGCAAGAGAACAGAATCTTAGAGTAAGTCGGTAGCAGATAGCAGTCCAGGCGCCTTAATCTAGAAATTTCAAAGAAAGTTGGTGATTTAAGGTAAATGCAGATTATGTAAATTTGATAATAGTGTGCAGACATATTTGTGTTTTTATAATTTAAATACTGATGTACAATAAAACTAATTCGCTTTTTTGAAATTTGTTTGTCATAGAACTAAACTATTCTTGGGCTATTAATTTTAAGGATGAATGAGTTCGTCCTTAAAGGACTATCGCAAAGAGGAAGGGAGGGATGGGTCATGCAAATGCAGACAATTGCGGACAAAGGGGAGGGAGGATTATGGCATATGCGGACGTCCGAATATAAATTTGGGACATGTACAATAGCTCTTAGTACAACCTGTGCTTTAAACACCAATTCAGTCAAATGGCAGACACTCCATACTGCACTGGTTATCAATAACAATGTTCCACGGAGGACAGCTTAAGAAACATTTCAAGTTTTCAACCTATTATCTTAAGTCGCATCTGTTTAGATCTGCCATGTACGGTGCCATTGTGAGGTTCTTTTAAATGAGAATGAAAATAGTTTATTAATGACGTTTTTCACGATGATGATCTTTTATATTCCACTGGCTTTGGACTGAAGATGTCTGCAAAGGAGGAGGGTAAGGCCAAATGCGGACAAGGGGAGGGAGGGGTCCAAAGTAGGTCAATTTTGCGGACGTCCTTTATGGACGACCCCTATGCAAGCAGAGGCCGAGCAACGGAGGTTATGGATAGCCAGACATCTTCCTGAATACCAGCTGCCTACCTATAAATATTACACGATAAACTGAGAGTACTAGTAAACCTGTCATTGCTCAGTAAATATTACTATTATTATTTCTGCATTTATTAAGCGCCAATATATGATGATTAAGCATCAATCAATGGAACTATAATGCTCAGTTCTAACAGAGTAGGCCATTTATAGTCTCTTAATCGAGATCCTCCAGTCTACGCCTACAGGAACTAAGTGAACTAAACGGATTGCAAAGCAACGCTGCCTTCGAAGACATCTGCTGCTATGTCTCTGTGGACTGCATAGAGAACTGAGACAATTAGCCCGGGCCTAATATTGTAGCCATTGTTACCTATGGGGCAACTATGACTCTACCTAGGCCGAAGGTCTATCGCTGGCTTAAAATGCAGGCAGCCTGCAGCGTTATCTATGTGTATATAATACAGACCTTGATATGCATAGAACATATGTCAGATATTATATACATAAATATAATATGTAATTCTCAAAAGAGCTATTGGTCTGGTGTAGCTGGGTACATGTAGTCAGTTTTAAGGTTTCAGAAGTAAATAATTGATTACCTTTTCACATGAATCTCATCAGTCAGTGTTGGCGATTTTCGCTGCTTTTAATTTACGGTGAATGCAGGGCCTCCAGAAGACGAATATTTCGAGCGGCGATTGGAGCCACAATATTGCTTTTCGTCCTCTGTCTCTTCTTCCACTGCGCCGGTAGGATCACTTGACTTAAAATATTGGCTGCGCAGGGATTTTGCTCAATCCTTACACAGTGCTCTTCTTCAAAAATCAACATGGTCAAACTGGGTAGCGCGGGGGTCAAAAGCTCGAGGTGGCTGTAGGGTCTCTCTCATGCGCTCTGTCTATCTTTCTCCGTCTGTCTGTCTGTCTGTCTGTGTCTGTCTATCTGTGTCTGTCTGTCTGTCTGTCTCTCATATTCAACCTTAAATAGGGGCATGCCTAGTACATCGTTATTCTTTATTTACTTTAGATAAGTAACGAATATATGCCTAAAGGTGCGTAGTGAAGTGGGGGATTATATTAATTAATTTACCTTTTCCAGGTAATTAGGCTTAATATGCATAGTCTAATCGTAAATTCTAAACAGGGCTGTAATGACTACGTAACACGTGGAGGACTTCTTAGGCTGAGGCTTTGACAGGCAGCCGCTACATGCGTTGATATGCGGAGTCGCGCACCTGCTGGGTTTACATCACCAGAGTTGATTAAGCTGACCTATCTCCTCCACCTCAGAGATATGCACTTTATGCATGAATATTCTCTGATTAAACAATCACGTATGTATGTATGTATGCAGACATGCATGTATATATGTGTGTATGAATGTATGTATGCATGAATGTAAGTATGTATTATATCTGTATGTATATATGTACGTTTGGATGAATGTATATATGTATGTATGAATGTATGTATGCATGTATGTATGTATGTATGTATGTATGTATGCATGCATGCATTTATGTATGTATGTATGCATGTATGTATGTATGTATGTATATAGGTATGTGTGTATGAATGTATGTATGCATGAATGTATGTATGTATTATGTATGTATGTATATATGTAAGTATGCATGAATGTATATATGTATGTATGCATCTATGTATAATTATATGTATGTATGTACCGTATGTATCAAGACACTTTATATAGCGTCGTTTAGGTACTTCTTAGAAATTCTTATCTAATCGTTGAACAAGTGCATTTTGTGGTAGCTTGAATATGTATCCCGCAGAGAGTCAAATGAAACAAGTTGTATGCTGTATTTTAATCATGCAATTTCGCATGCGTCGTTATAGGTCCACCTTCTGAGTATGTCACTTCTTTACAGCGAAAGTAATCAGTAGCCTGTCACCACTACCTGCATGACTAGATTCCCTACCTTAGTTAGTTATTTAGTTAGCCTACCTGAATGTCTAGTTTCTTTCGTAATGGAATTTTACAGGGGTCGGATTACGGGGAACGAACCCTGACCGACTGAAGTATGAGGCGAAGAGCGAACCAGGACAAAACAAAGATGTGTTCGTCAGACCAAATGACACCTGGATTCAAGTCAGACAGGTAAAGGTCAAGTAAGGAAATTAGACATTCGTTTACTCGCAAGTGTTTCGTCCCAAACAGCAACGTCTCGTGTTGAAGAGATGGTGATAATATGACAAT
The DNA here is from genome assembly GCA_964023275.1 of Norana najaformis. NCBI lineage: Eukaryota > Metazoa > Annelida > Clitellata > Crassiclitellata > Hormogastridae > Norana > Norana najaformis. The sequence continues at coordinate 6,403,476 of OZ029928.1, forward strand.
ATTTCATGTGATGATGATGATGATGATGATGATGATGATGATGATGATGGTTATGATGATGGTGCTGCTGCTGATGATGATCATGAGTTCTCTGCCCGAAGGCAGGTCCATTGGCTTTATGCCACCCGGGATGACACGAGTGAATTGGTTCCCCGTTGCCTTCCTCGCAGACAATTGTGGGTGAGCAACTTGTCCAAACTCGCTACGCAGTGGCTTGAGACAGATTCGAATCCGCGACCCTCCGGTTACGAGGCACCAACCGTACCACTATACCACCTTGTTAATGAATAGGCCTATTTCAGCCATATTTCACATATGGAGTTTAATAGAGAGCCTATATGTGGAAAATTGTCATATGGTCACCATATCTTCAGTAGGCTTATATTACCTTGCTGTTAGAGGTAATGGACCCTCGTTCTGGAATAATATTCCATTCAAACTTCAACAAAGTTTTTAGCAGAAACAGCTCAGGAAATCTGATCAGATGTTATCTTAAATCTCACTTTTGTAAATCTGATGGATAGCCACGTTTCAGTGCTATTGAGAGATTTCACAGGGCGCAATAAAATATCCAAAGTAAATGCACACAAACAACACGTGTTGTACTGAGGCATTAGTTAGTGCAATGTTTTTTTCTATAATTGAAATGTAAATGTACAAATTTTTTCCATAGCGACCGTGTGACCATGACCATATTCATTTTTCAATGAATAGGCCTATTCCAGGTGAGCTCCTTCACCACCGCTGCCCGCCAGCGGAATGAGTGCCACGCCATTTAAGGTCCCCGTATGCGGAACCGTGAGCGCGAGATTATATTTTTAGTGTTTTAATTTCTAAAACGAATTGTGTTATATTTAGGAATTGCTGCGTAATAGTAATGCCAACAACAGCGTGTCGAAAGTCGTTCTGTATTCATACATGCGAGGCGGTTCCACTCTTTTCTCGCACATCTTCAACATCGACCCAGACTCGACGATCCTCTGGTACGAGGCACTCGACGCGTTCCACGCCCACTACTCAGGGCTCCCCTTCTACTCAAACCCCCTCCGCTTGCTCTACTATAGAAATCAGACTCACAGGTAATTAAAATGCCCCGTTGGACGATGGGGAAAAGTGTCGGGTAAGACCTGAAACTAATCCGATACGTTATAGTTGCGATCGAAATGCATTCATTCATCCCCTAGAAATCGTGCCATGCTGATCAAAATAAGTCTGTGTAGATTTTTTCCTCCAGTGGTGGTCATCCGTTTAAAAAACCAAGATCGTCGACAACGCGGCTTTGAGAATGGGAGACAGTTGCGGAAAGAGGGACAAATGAGCAACTGGTCGTATTTAACTTCGTCACAAAAATTTTGAGCACCATCTGAATTTTTTCCATCTGCTTTTGTCGTCAGAATTTTTTCTTTTTTGCTTTCCGCTGTTTATTAAGCCATACATCAAACTTTACAAAGTGGATACCTTTTCAGATTTGTATCTACTAATTAACTTTCTTTCTCAGCAGGCCTCTAACGCTTTTGGCCAAACTCGAACCTAAGCATATAAAACCTTTATTCTTTTTGGTCAAAGTTTGGGCTGAGTTGTTCCCCAACAGCAGGACACACGAAGCCCATATAAGACAGTATATCCGAGCTTCAGATGTCCTGCCATTTGGGACCATGTAGGAAATACGTAGCCCATATTTAGAAATATTGTCGTATGGGCTTCTGATGTCCTACATTTGACGTTGCTGTTAGGGTTCTTTTCCCCAGCTTTTGAAGTCGGGCGATGTATGCTCTACCCATCCCTGTGTGTCGACGCTTTTGCACAAATCGAATTGTTCTTTCAGGTCACTCGACGTAGAAAAACGTCTTGCAATAACGAACTACCTGGAGGATCTACTAAACTGCAACTCTGATCGTCTGCCTGTTGAAACCTTGAGTCACCGGTTCATATCGGTTTCGAAAGCCTTGAAGGGGCTCTGGGACTGCATGAAGGGCCTGGGCGTGGACGCTTCGACTGTTCACCTGGAACGACAGGATTCGGCTCTCTCTTGCGAGGCAATCGAATTCGACGCCGGACCAGACCTTAAAATCATCAACTGCCACGATGTTTTCCGATTCCTTCGGAAGCTGAATTCAGAGGGTATGCTCAGAGGAAGAGTGGAGGATGCATTCCAGAGTTATCTTGACCAGTTGGAAGATAAGGAACTACGAAGATCGGTTTACGGATTATATGGAGACTTCTGGAAACTACCAGGCGAAGACGACGAAGTGGAATTTCTGGATGAAGAAAATGAATACGACTTTCAGGGAACGAAAAATTCGCCGTCCGATTCGAAGCATCGCTGCAGAAAGATCCTGAAGAAATTCATCGAATTTTTCGATGCGGCCTCGTACATACATTCCCTTGACCTTAAGACGAGGCCGTGTCGAGATATCCTCAGGGCCAGCTGTTCTAAGTCCAACCTTATGGTGGCGGAAATCCACCGGACATCTATGGCTAATCTGGAACCCCTCATTCAACGGATTCCGGATGTTCACGTCGTCTTCTATGTCAGAGACCCTCGAGCCATCGCCGTTTCAAGGGCCGATCCCCTTACCATGCAGACGTATCTCACTTCTGGTGACTGGTCTGCAGTTAACGAGTCACAGTTTCTCTGTCGGCGGATGTGGGACGACCTAGAAGCGAAGAAACATCTGGAAAGACGATACCCGGGCTCGATCTTAACTGTACGCTATGAAGACTTCCTCTTGGATCCTCGTGGAACTGTGACGAAGATGTACAGCCAGTTCCAGAAGAAGGTTCCAGAAGGATTCGATCGCTGGGTGAACGAGACGCTGAATGCAGGAACCTATGACGGAATCTACGGGATCCGAAGACGGAACAGTAAAGAACACATAGCAAGATGGAGGTCAAAGGTCAGCATCGAAGAAGAACAGGCGATGACTCGACACTGCTTCAGAGTTCTTGAGAATATTGGTTACCAGATCTGAAGATGTTCGTCAAATTCAAAATCAAAGTCTGTTTCTTGCACAGAAAGGAACAGTTCACAATCAAAACATTAAAAACCCGAGTACAGTACAACAGAATCGGAGGAAAGCTATTATAACTAATACTAGGTCCTGTTCATATTTCTAAGACATTGTTATCAAGTTATACTTATGCGTCAGTTGGTGGTGCCTGCATTCATTCGTGTAATGGTTATGCTTGGATCATCATTACTCTTATGCCCAGTGACAAAGACTTTGATATTGACGCTTTAAATTTGTTCCGATTAGACTAAACCGATGGACCAGTCAGTCTCGAAAGCGTTCCTGACATTTCGTATTTCAGCAAGACTTCTCTTGTGGATTATAATAATGATTCACTTATAAGCGAGCAACGATTGATGTATTGTTATTAAGAATGGCCTACATTCACTATAGGATGAGATGCATGCATGCATGGATACACACACATACACACATGCATGCATACATACATACATGCACACATACATACATGCATACATGCACACACTTACATCCATACATACATCCCACATATACATAGATGTTGCAAACGAGCTCTTGTGTGTGGTTATTGTCTGTTTTGGTCGCATCTGTTCATCTGAGTCGATGAATGCAAAGGTTTCGAGTCTTCAACACATCGTTCCATGTCCATTAAACATTTAATTTAAACAGACAGGAGCCGCGTTGGGCTTTGGGTCATTTTGCCACCTGACGAACATAAACAATATGTCTTTAAGCTGTGCTCCACATCGATTTTACATCTGCGCGTTTTGCATGTGGGGCCGTCCACTGACTCTTATTTGTGGGCAAAGTCTTGGGTGAAGACGCTGGTCATCTTCGGTTTATCGAATTAGCGCCGCTGTAAGTCGTACTCAATAAGAAGATCATACTTTTATGTGAGTGCTTTAAAATGCTGCACAATACTATCCGGTTGTAAGCCTCTGAATGTCAGAAAAGATGATGCTATGCATTGTGGCTGAAGATACCAACATTTCAGTTTGAGATCATCTTCGAGCTGCAAGAAGGTTTTGGTTGAGGTATCGTTGGCTAAGAGATATGGACAGTTGAAGTGTAGGCACATAGGTTGGTTAATTGACTAACTGCTAATTAGTTGGAGATAAGATGAGGGTGTACGCAATCAGCTTCGCTCCCAAGGTTCTTCGTTTTTGTCTGTTCCGAGGATCTACTGTCGGAAGATGCATGCGTGTAATCATTGGAATCGGAATCCTTCTGTTTCTCATGATCCAAACTATCGGTGAGTAGAAAGTCTCATTCTGTACAAGAGTCATACTGCGTGTGTATGTATGTATGCAAGTATGTATGTATGCAAGTATGTATGTATGTATGTATGTATGTATGTATGAATGTATGAATGTGTGTTATGATGAGCGTCTTACTTTATTTCGACTGTATTTGCCAGATATCTCTTCCCGCGGGGGAGTAAACGTGAACACATTTTCTACAGCGACCATCGTTATTTTGTCAATAATTTTATCGGGTGAGATTCTTCACTGCTGCCCGTTTAAAAGAGTGCCACGCCATATAAGGTCCCCGTGTACGGGTCGTATCTGGTCTACTTCCCGGTTTGCAACCCGATCCTGGCTAATTTCACAGATTTGAATCTCGGGCTAGCACGGTCCGTGCATGGGAACCTTAAATGGTGTGGCGCCCATTCAAACGGGTAGCGGTGATGAAGGATCTCACCCGATAAACTCATTGAAAAATGAACAGGGTCGATGCTATACGGTCGCTATATAAAACCGTGAACTTATACATTTAGAGCCTACACGTTTTTCACCGTGTGGCCTCGACCGTGCTCATTTTCAGTAAACTCATCAGTTGAGATCCTTGACCACCGCTACTCGTTTGAATTGGCGCCACGCCATTTAAGGTTCCCGTGCACGGGTGTGCACGGGCTTTAATAGATCCAGATTCAAATCTCCGAAATAAGTCTACTGGTTGGTTAGATTGATATTGTTCGAGCATCGCTTGTACAGGGTGGAAGTGGACTGAGGAAAATGAAGTAATTTTCATGGAACGGGAAAATCTTGAAACACAGTCAGGCGGTGTAGCAGAAGTCACCGAACTGTCGATTAAACCGAACAATACCTGGATGAAAATTAGACAGGTACGGCTAGTAAATTTATTCAACACTTTCATTCTATCACCGCGAATTGTAGGGAGTACAGTAGGCTGCGATAATTATTATGAGTAGCCGTGTGATTCAGTGACAGTTTTATAACATGATAACACTGGCTTTAGGCTTATGCAATATTAGGTCTTTGCAACACTTTGTAACAGATTATATTTTGCGTGCGTTTTAGACGAATAATAAATGTAAAAGTACATGCTTTTATATAGCCACTGTGTGGCCTAGTCCCTGTTTATTTTCAAATGAATTGTTCGGGGTCCTTTATAATAGGCCTACCTGTTACGTTCGATACAGTTGGCCTAGCAATTATAATCGAACATTTTCTCCAGCTTTTGTGGGCAAACTCTATGCGATATTGTGTGCATTGTCTGGATTCTGATCACCTGTCGCCTAGTTGCTTTGAAAACCAATGTTATTCTTTGGTAGCAATTATTTGTGTTGCCTTTCATGAACACATCATTTTGTAGTTTGCTAATTAATTCCTTAGGTAACATTTCAAGGTTTGCATCATGGCTTAGGGGGTCTATACTGTAACCGGGATATGCTACAAGTACATCGGAGACTGCTCATATGTGACGTGATGCAATGCGATATAATATAGGCCTAATTTAGTCAAATGCATGTAGTCTTGCATGCTATCGTACTGTCATGTTCTTATAATCTGTTTAAGAAATACAGAGGTGCATTGTTTCGTAGTTAAACTGCTTTAATTTTAATAGAAAAATATGTAACATTCAGGAGTTGCTGCGTAGTGAGTTACATCAAGGTGTGTCCAAAGCCGTTCTGTACTCGTACATGCGAGGCGGTTCCACTCTCTTCTCCCACATCTTCAACATCGACCCACAATCGACGATGCTCTGGTACGAGGCACTCGACGCCTTCCATGCCCACTACTCAGGACTCCCCGTGTACACCAACACTCTTCGCCTGCTTTACAACAAGAATCTAACACGCAGGTTATCCTGTTATATATTTAAAAGAGTATTTCACTCGAAACTACTGTGGAGACCCGGAACACCAAGAGACACTGGGCAAACAAAGTGCCCTAAATACGGTTAACAATCTAAAGTTAATTCTGCATTCAGTGTGCGCAAAGAACCCAAGAACCCAAACACAGAATTCGCAGGTTCACCAGCAAGACAAACTGTCGTTACTCAGATCAATAGTGCTGTTCGAACTGCTTCTTTAGATTCAAAAATATGCTGTTCATTAAGAACAGTAACTAGCATATGTACAGCCAAATGGGTGATAACAAATTTCATATTCAAAGTGTCACATTACCAGAGATACGTTGTCAAAAGAAGCTTTTCAGACAAACTACACTAAACTACACTAAATTACACTACGCTATACTATACTATAAAATACTCTACTATACTATACTATACTATACTATACTATACTATACTATACTATACTATACTATACTATACTATACTATACTATATTTAACTACACTAAGGAATATTACAGCATATGCATATGCAGGTACTTCTCCACAAACGCAGATAAAATTGTATTTTCTATTTTAAATTACCTTTCGCTATTTGAATGTTGGCTTTTTATAATTTTGACCATGAATGGAAACGCATTATGCAATTTTCGTTGATATTTCTCAGCTCTCCTATTTCTGTACCATAGCATGCATCGATGGAGCTTCTCCTAAGATGTTAATAAGAAACCCTGAATAAATCCTGTTAGATTTCATTGAATTATTTGATTTTGCAGAACGACAGATAAAGAGAAGATTCTAGCGATGACTGATTATCTGGTGGAACTGTTTAAGTGTGATGCCGATCGTCTTCCAATCGAGACTCTGACCCATAGATTCATCACCAGGTCCACGGCTCTTGAACGACTCCAGCGCTGCATGTCGAACCACATACGGCGTGTCTTCGAGACCCGCCAGCAGCCATTACTGCTCGCAATTTCAATGGAGTATGGCAGCGAATTCGCGAGAAGTCCACATCTCAAGATTGTCAGCTACATGAATCTGGCTCGATTCTTCCAACAGACTAACCTTGATGACATTACAAGGACCAACCCAAGGGATGTTTTTCGGAAGTATTTCGATCATGTGGATGACAAAGGTTTGAAAGCAATCGTCCACAGATCTTGTGGAGTGATGTTGGCTTTACCTCCACCAGATCTGAATATAGATTCCAGAATTGGGGTCCAATTCGAGGGTGGCAGTTACAAGAACGAGTCAATCGATACGAAATTAATGCATAACATTGGCCAGGATAGAAATCCAAAACGACAGATGTATTCCCGAACTCAATGTCAGGAAATTAAAAACGCATTTCTGAGTTTTCTCAATATCACTCTGTTCATGCACTCCGTTGACAAGAATACGAAACAATGTCGAGATATGCTCAAGGCCTCATGTAAGAATAAGGAACTTATAGTGGCGGAAATCCATCGGGCATCCATCCTTGACCTGGAACCCCTCATCCAACGGATGCCAGATGTCCACATCGTCTTCTACACTAGAGACCCTCGCGCCATCGCCGTTTCAAGAGCCGATCCTCAAACCAGACAGACTTACATCCAGCATCAAACGATGTGGTCAGTTGTTGATGAATCCAGGCTACTCTGTCGTCGGATGTGGGACGATCTGGAATCGAAGAAGCTTCTGGAAAGACGATACCCGGGCTCAATCTTAACCGTACGCTATGAAGACTTCCTGATGAACCCGCATGGAACTGTGACGCAGATGTACGGCCAGTTCCAGAAGAAGGTTCCGGAAGAATTCGATCGGTGGGTGAACGAGACGCTGAATGCAGGAACCTATGACGGAATCTACGGGATCCGAAGGCGGAACAGTAAAGAACACATAGCAAGATGGAGGTCAAAGGTCAGCATCGAAGAAGAACAGGCGATGACTGGACAGTGTTTTAATGTGTTGAGAGAACTTGGCTACGACTTTTAATGCTGCTGACTGACATCTCAGGAAATAATATCGGCATCATCTTTAGTTTCACTTGATTTGGACTTTGACCTGGCATCGAATCTGGTCCATTTGCTGCCTGTCCCGTATTATCTGACTGCCTGCATGATCATCAACGGCTTACATTGGTTTCGTCGTCACAATTTATACATGTTGGAAAAATGTGTACATGGTACACGAAAACTGACTGTAATTATGTAGCGGCGTCTATCCCCAAGGGCAACGACGCATTTCCCAAGGGCAATGACGCATTTCCGAAGGTCAATGACGCATTCCCCCTCGCTCAACAATAAAAAGGCTGAGTATTCACATCACGTTTCACTATCTCCGCCATTGTCACACTCGGGTAGTGCCAGTCCCAAGCCTGGATAAAGGAGGCGGGCGACGTCGACGGCCTTTGATGCCAAAAGATGTCGTTAAACTGCGGAACTACTACTACTATCACGTTTCCCTTGAAGCAACGCGGGGGACTATATTTAAACTGGAGGAAGATGTGTCCCGTAATGTTCTTATAAATCACGTGTAGGCCTAACTATTCCCGGTCATACATGCATGCACACACGTATACATAAATGTCGTGAACGAGCTTTCGTGTGTGCATATTTGTCTGATTGTTCGAAGAGCCTCGTGATCGCTTCTATTGATTTAAATTGATGAGTGCAAAGGTTTCACGTCGTCAACAAATCGATCCACGTCCACCAAACACGGTGCGAACACTCAGGCTTCGAACCATAGTCTCAGATACGATAGGTCAACGCTTTAGGCGCTGAGCCATCGTGCCACCTGACACTGACGTTTAAACAATACGTCTTTGAGTTGCATCGAACTTTAACTCGTCGAGATTTATAAGGTTTTTTGCTGTCTATCATACATCCGCAACGTCTTCAACAACAAACACGAAACATCTTCGCTTTATTGATCGAACGCAGGTGCAAGTCGTATTCAATATATTGGAAGAAATGTGTTTCTTAGCAGTTTCTTTGGAGTTGGGCGACGATAATGCACAACGTTCGTAAACAGACCGCCTACAAGAAGACATTTTCTATGAATAGAGTACTTTAAAATACTTCACATTACTGTCTCGCTGTAAGCAGCAGTGAATTTCCTAACTACCAGAGGATCAGCACATCAATATTTCAGTCTGAGGTATGCTTTGAACTGCAAAACGATTTGAAGTTTCTTTGACCAGGAAATAGGGGCAGTTGAGGTGTAGGCATAATTAACTAACTGTCATTAGTCGGGGACAATATGAGGGTGTACGCAATCAGCTTCGCTCCCAAGGTTCTTCGTTTTTGTCTGTTCCGAGGATCTACTGTCGGAAGATGCATGCGTGTAATCATTGGAATCGGAATCCTTCTGTTTCTCATGATGCAAACTATCGGTGAGTAGAAAGTCTCATTCTGTACAAGTCATACTGCGTGTGTATGTATGTATGTATGTATGTATGTATGTATGCATGTATGTATGTGTGTATTTATGTACGAAAGTGTGCATGTATGTATGTATGATAACACTGCGATGAGCGCCTTTTGAGAATCCCTCAGTACAAATTCAATGTGCAGGAAACAAAAATCCTACAGAATTGATTGTCTGTGTGCTTATTTTTTTTTGTTACTCATCTTGTCATCTTTCACGCCAGAGCTTAGCGGCAGTTTCAACAGATCAATAGAGCTCTTGTCTTATAGGCTCTGTGATTCCATGTTGTGTTTCAATTTGCAATATGAGGCGAACGGCGATAATCGTGTATAGCTTACACTTATAAAGAGTCGCATTAAACCGAGGCTTGCAAGGTCTAGGCCTAGGCCTACAAGGTCTAGGCCTATATAATTATGTCGCCCAGCAGGTCAATTCTCGCAATGCTGTATGCCTGTCATTTACCACAGATTGCACTTGCTGATGATACAATAAGTTAGTCTATGCAGATTAATTCTGCCATTTCAGCCTATCACGGATTGAAACGTGAGACAATTAGTTACATTCGCAGTGCAATAAAAATTCCAGCAGATTTCAATCTGGATCGAAGTCACCGGCAATCATCAGGATCAGACAGACTAAAAATAAATTGAATTAAACTGCATCGACTGTAGCTAATTATATCAGTAGGTGCTGTATGTAGTAGATGGCAGAGACAGAGATGGAGAGAGACAGACAGACAAACGGACAGACAGATTCAACCATGCTCTCGCGACATGGATGACCACTGACTGAGGCATTGGACAATTTTTTTTGAACTCGATACTCGAGGGACGTGGTGCCTCGTAAAGATCTTGATGATCCCCTACACCTACTATGTAAATTACCATTGGCAAGAGGACAGTAGCCTGCACTTCAGTCACAGTTACGGTCCGATAGCCTTACGGGTTTACAACACACAAAATTGGCGTGGCACCCATTCAAACGGGCAGCGGCGATGAAAGATCTCGCCCGATAAATTCATTGAAATTTGAGCAGGCCGAGGTCATACGGTCGCTATATAAAACCGTGTACATTTACATTTACACATCACAAAATAATTGGAGAAGACCACTGTCTGCGGCGGCGTAGGAGCCGCACACAAAACAACTGTAATGGATATGGTTGAACAAAGTGTGATACAACAGCAGAGTTACTACAGCAGGCTTTTATGCAGAACAGATTTGTAACAAACAGTCGAATTCTCCAAAGTAGTAATGTGGTTTATTGTGCTACAAAAATCGATTGACTGCAGCAGAATAAGCGAATGTTTAGCTAGACGGGTCCAGAGCTGGGTGAATATTACGGGAATCTGGAACAGCTAGCTCCGAAGGTAAAAGACCTTAAGAGATAGGAGGTCTGAAGAAGCTCCCCTTACGAGGTCCGGGACAGGGTCCCGAAAGCCAACGCCGCTTGGATCAGTTAGTATGAGCACATTTTGGCCACATGGGTTTGTTGTTTTAATCACATATGTAGTTAACAAGAGCGGGGTGTCATTTAATTTCGAATTAAAACAAGCCAGGAAACGAGTCCAGTTTGAAAGTACACCAACGATGCATTGGCAATACAAGTAAACAGTCACCGAACGAGGGTAGTGGGATACACCTAGCACATCCCAACGGATCTACACAAATTAAAGAGTTATGATCTTGCCTTCAAGGGGTCTATGTCCTGAGGTCTGTACGCCACTGACTGGCTTAAGGCTTAATATATATATTTCGAACTATTCGTTGTACAGGGTGGCGGTGGACTGAGGAGCATCAAGCAATCTCCGTGGACTGGGAAAATCCTGAGCTCTATTCAGATGACAAAGCAGAAGTGACTGAACTGTCGATCAAAGCAAATGACACCTGGATCAAAATAAGACAAGTAGGAACAAACCCAACTGAATCAACGTTATCATTTCATCAGCAATTGTTTGTATGAACTGTGCATCCACGTGCATTAGGCTGCATTAATTATTTCGAGACGGGGAATGCAGCGCAGCTACAGTTTTAACACACGACAACACTATCATCACACAGTTAAGCCTCAGACCTACAAATCTGTATAACGAGAAAATCTTGGATTCGGTGAAGGAAAGGCAAGAAGATTCTTTGAAGTGACATCAACCAGTCGAATGTCTGTTCTGCGCTGACGTGTTGGCTTGAGAGCTGTCCGGAAGCTGCGCCATCTGTGAGGGTCTGCTGGACGGTAAGGCACTTGTGTGCCCTGGGCGGAGGACCTCATCACGTGTCGTCGTTCTCATCCTCAATGCAATGCGATCCAGTATTCCTGAACATGGTGTTATCTGTGACCCATGAAAGGGAATCCGTTGGTCGGACTCTGCCTGTATGTGGGAGCCGAACACATGATGTGCCTAGTGACATTTAACATCATTTAGGCTAGCCTAGAGAGAGCCTCTGATTAGTTTCTCTTGAAAAGGCGATATATAAATTTCAAATTATAAAATATGTGCAATATTAGGCCTACGTACCAGAAGACATCATTCGTTCGTGTTAGACAGATGCAAGGCAGGTAAACTGGTTATAGTATCTGATAAGTCGTCCAGACAGTTGGCCAAGCAAGCAACTATAATCGAAAATTTCCGGGTCTTTTGAGGGCAACTCTTTATGACATTAGTGCATAGTATAGAGCGTGATCATGGGGCAGTATGTTTTCAAAGTTATTCCTAATAGCAGCAGGTAGAAGTTATTTTATCGCGATACATCACCATCTAATTTTATAGTTTAGTACTGAATTCGAGAGGTAACAGTTCAATGTTTCTCATCAGAGGTTTAGTAGGTTTAAACTATTACAGGGATATGCTACAGAAACAAGGGAAGTTACACATATGCTATGAGGCAATGTGATATAATATAATTTAGTCAATCCACAGTATTATAGCGTACTCTCAGTTGATTTATTATTGTCTTTGGTAATTTGAAGTGCAAGAAAACGATGCCTGAGGAATACAGCTACACTGCTCTGTACTTATACCATTTCAATCTTAATAAAACATGTTATGTTCAGGAGTTGCTGCGTAGTGAGTTACATGAAGGTGTGTCCAAAGTCGTTCTGTACTCGTACATGCGAGGCGGTTCCACTCTCTTCTCCCACATCTTCAACATCGACCCACAATCGACGATGCTCTGGTACGAGGCACTCGACGCGTTCCACGCCCACTACTCAGGACTCCCGATCTACACCAACACTCTTCGTCTGCTTTACAACACGAATCTAACACGCAGGTTATCTTCTTGTATTTTAAAAGTAGTTCAGTCTTAGATAGTGTCACCGTCGAGTACACTCATAATTACCTAGTGGACACATTGCCTTAAATTCTATACTTAGCCAAACGTCCTTTGTCAAAGTTTATATTGTGTAGACAAAGGTGTCACAATATCAAAGTAGGCCTACCTATGGAAGACAATCAAGAGGCGCCACATTAAGCTACGCTGTACAATACCGCACTATACTATACTAAGGTGCATTATATGCCTGTGAATAGGTTATTGCCCCACAACCGCCATATAAATTGTATTTTTGGCTTTTAGTGATCTTTACTTGTATCATAAGTTTTTGGGTTCTACCACCAACTGTGGTAGCGTTGAGATTCTGTTTCGCATTGTACCTTTACATCGTTTATTAGAGATTCACTTTCAATCAGTGTTCGTAGTAACGCGAGCGTGATTCTAGTTCAGTTGTGGAGCAAGCGACATAGTCTGCGACGAACTTTAGACTACTCTACCCATAACGATTACTGTAGCGCCAGAAGACGCTAGCCTATCTTCTCTACATTCTGCTACGACCTTTCTGCATGACGTCTGAACTCCGACTGCTTCTCGATGTACTGCTCTCTCTGACGAGACTCACAAGCAGTTCTCCCAGTCTGCACCTTCATCTTGGTCGAACGGCCGAGCATTCCTCCTTTTCTGGTCTTCTCTGCGGATTGACTGACTGACCCCTGTGTGCAGTCTGCGAGCTCTTTTCTACCTGAATCTTCTGGACTCTGGGCGCATTCCTTCTGGGCCGGTCAGTACCCAAGACCCGAGCTGACATCAGCTGTCGTGTGCCTTTTGGTTCTGATTCTCCGAAGTCAATTGTATAGCTGTGGACATCCATCTGGCTATCACGTGGACCTCTCGTGCTTAGCTGCAAAGCCCCCTGATGTACCTGGAGATTGCTTGCTACCTGTGGATTGCTCAGCATACACCAGCGGAATCCTTTTGACTAAGCTACACTCCTGCATTCCATAGCTCACCTGCATTGCTACCAACAATAGCCCTTCCACTCAGTGCACTTGCAGCCTGTCCGTTTCTAAGAATCTGACCGTTGTACTTTGGGGCTACTGGCTAGCTGTCTTGCTGCTCTGAACTAAGGTCCTAATAAACCATTCGCCTCACTGCCTACGCACTGACCTCCGTATCTTCAACAACTACTAAAATGATTAAGGCTAGTAATCTACTACGACAACTATTAACTTTCATACTTACTTAGTACGTACTTAAATTAACTGGGTTATATCCCCTCCTGGTCTGAAAAATGCGAACGTCCCGTTCGACTTCGATAGCGCTCTAGGGTTATGCATTAAAACTAATGGGGCATAATGATATGCAGATGAGAATATGCGATAATAGTTACGGATGAAATGAGAATGAAAGGCATCTAGATTGTCCTAAACATTCGCTGAAGTTGCTAGCTTGCTCCAGGGAACGAAAGTGTCTAAGTGTTCATTTAGTCTCATTAGGTTATGTGAGTCCTAAGTCCTAATATAAGTTCTACACATTAAACACAAATAAGGTATGATGGAAAGATCAGAGGGAATCAGTTTTGAGGACGACATTGTTCTTTGATCAGAGTTCTGAATGTGTCCTTGACAAGTTTCTGATCTGTTATGACCCATGGCTGAGATTATAACGCTGTGCTTGTGTAACTTGACAGCGTCGAAGGCGAAGACGGTTGATTGCCTTGTGTTCTCAGCTCGTTCGGTCATTCCATCATAACGTTACATAAAATATATCGGAAAAATACACAAATATAGTTGCATGCACTAACAGAAATATAATTTTAATCTAACGTGAAAGTTAAACACAAATCGAAAAGCAAAAATTATAAAAGTTATAATATAACTGAAAAGCTGAATGATCTTTGCACTTGGATCTCGATCTTAAGTGAGGATTCAATCTCGTATTGGGTTCAAATCTGTACTTGTCTGGCTGGATGATTTTCCGAAAAATACTTGAGCTGCTTACATTACTGACTTTTGCTGACATGCGACTGCGACAGATCTTCCTTACTGAATTACTTTTCTTGGCCTATGCAACTGAGGCCTATAATAATCTGATCTTAGCGTAACCTTGCTGATGCATACTATGTGCATTTTAGATCTGGCACGATCTTTTACTCTTATCACGAACTATCTGACTTACTTACGATTGCTGCTCTGCTATGCTACATGAGTGACTCGTAAAACATATAAAATAATAATTCACATAAACTCGTAAGAAAACGCTCTGCGTGCGTGTCGGGCTTAACTTGACTCTGCGTGCGACTGCGCACGAATTCAACTTCATTCATCATATCTCCGCAATGAGGGAACTTACATGTCCTGCGATTGCGCTATATATAAATCTGACGTCACTCACATTACTTTACACTGGTACAGACTTCGTGTTCAATCAGACGCATGACATTTGCAAATATACCGTGATCAGAATCAACATTGCACATGAACTTTCAGCGTGCAGATCTATAAGGTCTGCTTAAAATTGTAATGCGTTGTTATTAACTCACAAGTAGGCCTATCGCTTATGATGCGGTTAAATCGAGTTGCAATCAAGATTAAGCAGTTCTTAAATGATGCGTTATGATTATAATTATCCAATCTAATGAATACTGAACTGTTTTTTCATTAGAAGTCAGCCTTAAATGATCTTCTGGGAAGAGAAATGAGATTTCTGTGCGTAAACTGATGCACCCAATAATTGCAAAATGCGGACTGTTTTTTTTACAGTGTAGAAAATCCTCATTTAAAAGCGAAAGCGTAATATGATATTCTTAGCCTTCACATAATAAGTACAAGCAACTAAAATTATGTATAAGCTACGCCAATTGTAGGTCTGATGTTAAAAACTCATATTAAGAAGCACTTCGTTAAAAAAATTACTGCTATTATGTACATTATAAGACTGAGATGACAGGACTACGCGACTGACTTGCTGCTGGTAATTGTTTGGCTTGCTTGGTTACGTTACAAAATTGTTGTTCGAAACTTACTTGATTACATTACGGTCGAAAGTGAAAGTTGCGAAATTAACAAGAAGTTGATGAAAAGCGAATATGACAACGTATGATTACATAGTAAACTTTATGAAAGCGGATGAATTCATGAATGAATATGATTATTATATGGCTTCATAGGTTACCCTTATATTGCCATTGAATGTTGTATGGTATCAGCGATGACTCGTTGGAACAGGCGACTTGACTGCAAGACGATCATGGCCTTTGATGTCCTGCAAGGCAGTGTCTGTTCCTTGGATTGAAGAATTGGATGAGTTTGGTGAGGCAAGAGTCGGGATTGCGCGTCCGGACATCTTGAATGGGCTATCTGGCTGGTACGGATGAATGATGATTGAATGTCGATCGTTGGGCAGTTGAGCGAAAGGTGGATTTTCGCAGGCGAAAGGAGATCGGAAGACGTGGTGGTTATCATGATGTCGATCTTCCCGGAACGATGGTTGAAACTAATCGGTTATAGGTGGAAAATGAAAAGTTTCGTCGGACTTTAATGTCGGCTTTGAGGCTCCGTTGACTTCTCGCGTTGACGTAGGGAACGTGTTGCCTATTTCGGTGTAGGCGTTTGCTCGCTGCGAGAGGACAAAGGGGAACGAACCAGGTTCTGCCACCAACTATGGTAGTGTTTATTTCTTGCACCACCAGTTTCACGTCCGGATCGCAGTGTGCGATTTTCAATCTTTTAGTTGTGATTGTCTTTTCTCACACGAATACATTATAGTCTGTTGCAACGCGAGCGAGATTCGGAGCAAGGACTTAGTCTGCGACAAACTTTAGACTACTCTACCCATAACGATTACTGTAGCGCCAGAAGACGCTAGCCTATCTTCTCTACATTCTGCTACGACCTTTCTGCATGACGTCTGAACTCCGACTGCTTCTCGATGTACTGCTCTCTCTGACGAGACTCACAAGCAGTTCTCCCAGTCTGCACCTTCATCTTGGTCGAACGGCCGAGCATTCCTCCTTTTCTGGTCTTCTCTGCGGATTGACTGACTGACCCCTGTGTGCAGTCTGCGAGCTCTTTTCTACCTGAATCTTCTGGACTCTGGGCGCATTCCTTCTGGGCCGGTCAGTACCCAAGACCCGAGCTGACATCAGCTGTCGTGTGCCTTTTGGTTCTGATTCTCCGAAGTCAATTGTATAGCTGTGGACATCCATCTGGCTATCACGTGGACCTCTCGTGCTTAGCTGCAAAGCCCCCTGATGTACCTGGAGATTGCTTGCTACCTGTGGATTGCTCAGCATACACCAGCGGAATCCTTTTGACTAAGCTACACTCCTGCATTCCATAGCTCACCTGCATTGCTACCAACAATAGCCCTTCCACTCAGTGCACTTGCAGCCTGTCCGTTTCTAAGAATCTGACCGTTGTACTTTGGGGCTACTGGCTAGCTGTCTTGCTGCTCTGAACTAAGGTCCTAATAAACCATTCGCCTCACTGCCTACGCACTGACCTCCGTATCTTCAACAACTACTAAAATGATTAAGGCTAGTAATCTACTACGACAACTATTAACTTTCATACTTACTTAGTACGTACTTAAATTAACTGGGTTATACTTGTATGTTTCGTTTCTTGCATTGTTATCAGGTTTGGGCATATGATATGCACTTTCGTCGACATTTGTAAATTTTAGTCTGCCTCTGACTTTGTATCATTAAGGAGCGCAGTGCGGATCCTGTTGAATTTAATTATATTTCCGTTTTTGTAGACTGATGGATAAAGAAAAGATTCTAGCAATGGCTGATTATCTGGTGGAACTACTTACGTGCGACGCCGATCGTCTTCCAATTGAGACTCTGACACACAGATTCATCGCTAACTCAACGGCTCTTGAACGACTCCAGCGCTGCATGTTGAGCTACATATCGCTCGTCTACGAGACCCGCCAGCAGCCATTATCGCTCGTCCGATATATGGAGTATGGTGACGAATTCGAGAGAAGTCCACATCTCAAGATTGTCGGCTACATGAATCTGGCTCGATTCTTCCTACGGACTGACCTTGATGAAATCACAAGGGCAGACCCACAGGATGTTTTTCGGCGATATTTCGATTACGTGGAAGACAGAGATCAGAAAGCAATAGTTTATAGATCTTGTGAAGTAATGTTGGCTTTACCTCCACCAGTTCTGAATATCGATACCAGAATTGGGGTCCAGAACGAGTCAATAGATAAGAAAATGATGCATAACATAGACCAGGATAGAATTCCAAAACGACAGATGTATTCCCGAACTCAATGTCAGGAAATTAAAAACGCATTTCTGAGTTTCCTCAATATCACTCTGTTCATGCACTCCGTTGACAAGGATACGAAACAATGTCGAGATATCCTCAAGGCCTCATGTAAGAATAAGGAACTTATAGTGGCGGAAATCCATCGGGCATCCATCCTTGACCTGGAACCTCTCATCCAACGGATACCAGATGTCCACATCGTCTTCTACACTAGAGACCCTCGCGCCATCGCCGTTTCAAGAGCCGATCCTCAAACCAGACAGACTTACTTACGGAATCAATCGACGTGGTCAATTGTTGATGAATCCAGGCTACTCTGTCGGCGAATGTGGGACGACCTGAAGACAAAGAAACGTCTGGAAAGACGATACCCGGGCTCAATCTTAACCGTGCGCTACGAGGACTTCCTGATGAACCCGCGTGGAACTGTGACGCAGATGTACTGGGAGTTTTTGAGGAAGGTTCCAGAAGGATTCGATCGGTGGGTGAACGAGACGTTGAATGCTAAAACAAACAACGGGTTATATGGAATTCAAAGGTCCAACGCCAAACAACACATATCAAAATGGAGGTCAGAGGTCAGCTTCTCGATCGGACAGACGATGACTGGACAGTGTTTGAAGGTCCTGAAAGAACTTGGCTACGAGTTTTGATGTTGGCGACTAATGCTTGTAGATTTAGTAGACTATTGGCATCGTGTGGATGTTATGACATTGGATTCGAATGAATATTGATTTTGTCAATTCTGGAATGTTGATACATGTAGGCCTGGATAAAATGTGCATGGAAGTTAAGCCTGGCATCGAATCTGTTCCTGTTGCTGTCTCATCTGTTAACAATCTGAGTGATTGTTAATCAGCAAGTCCTTATTTTCGTCTTCATGTGTGAAAAAGTGTTCACAGTAGTTCTACACGAAAACTGGTTCCTAATTATGAAGGGACGTCTGTTCCCAACTGCTATTAACCAAGACCTCTGACGCATTCCCTCTCGCGCACGGAAACGTATTGCCTGTTCTAACAGCCACTAGATCTAACAAGGACTCACTAAGTCGAGAAATTTTTTGTCGATTTTTATTCATCAGGACATTTTTTCAAAATTTCTGACGACCATTTTTGGTCTTCATGCTTTTCAATCACACGTGAAAGTCACAAACGGGTTGTTGATGAAGTTTAGGAGCTACATGCTCTTTAGAAATTTTGCATTCACTTTTGTTTTCCACAGTAAAAGCGATAATAAACATTTCTTTTGGGAGGTACACTCAATCAAATAGGACTCTGCTCACAAATACCTATGTAATAAAAGGCTTAGATACGGGGCGCCGCAGACGAATGAAATGATACTAATTAGTTCACTGAACAGCATAATATGCAAACTTTTATGTTAACATGACATTGTGATAATGTGTAAAGGATTTCAAGTTCGTCAGTAAAATTGTGTCACAAATGTCAACCCAAATATAGTTTAACAAAATAATATGGTTATTACTTTTGACAGCACCAGATTAACTATAGTTCCACATGAATGACATCGCTTTCTTCTAGGTCTACTATTGATTTGTGCTTAACTAGTAGGCACTAAATAGGCTCAAAGCCTATATTGAACATAAATAAAATGAGGTAAAGTAAGTCAACGTCAACGGCCTTAGCAGCCATGAGATATAGTTAAACACACGAATCAATCGACAGACATAATGCCGTTTCAGTCCGTTCTTTAGTAGAATTCATTCCAGAACATTGTAAGGTGAGGTCGACATAGAAATACATTTACATGTCACCACAGCTGCCCGTTTGAATGGGCACTACGCCATTTAAGGTACTCGTGTACGTAAGAAACTTGATTCTTGATCTGGAGCCTAACCACATGACAGTTACAATATACAATACAACTTATATTTATAACGCGCCTTAATAAAACAGTGTCTTACTCAAAGGACGCGTTACAACATAATAATTAGTTATAGTAATGAGAGAATAAATGAGTCTTCAGTTTTAATTTAAAAGTACCTATTGAAGAGCATCTTCGAATAGATTCAGGTAAAGAGTTTCACTCAGCTGGACCAGCTACTTCAAACATTCTTTTACCAAACTGTAGGTTAACTCTTTTGACTTCAAAGTCCCCTTTTGAAGCCGAACGCAATCTTCTTCTGGACTCAGTGGAAGTACAAGGTTTAACTAGAGAGGACAGGTAGGACGGGGCAGAGCCTGGCACAATTTTGAACAGTTATTCTTATTTATATAAAAAAGTTACCTCTCGTGTCTTAATATTTTGGTCACAAAGCAGAAAACAATTTGTATAATACAATTTCCAAAAAAATTAATATAGGGTTGGCCACTCGTGCTATACTTATTAACCAGCTACCACCTGCGTTGGAGGGAGTCAATGGCGCACATGTCTTTTTAATGGCTGGAGTTTGAATTTGTGTTTACTTGAGAAATTCATAACATTTATGCTGAGTGGGAGAAAAAGCAATAAAAGGTCAGCTGCTGTAGTAATTATTCATAAACTTCAAGCAATTTGATTGAAGGATGAAATGAAGGATGCTTTTCTTCAGCGTAGGAGTATAATTTCGCTTCTTCAGTTCAAGCATAGACACGTCAAGTCAGGCCCCTCGGTGTCGAAACTCAAAACCATAACATAGATTCGGAATAGGGCCTAGTCTACGTTTGCTCCGAACATCCTCAGTGTATTTACAAAGTATTCACCGGTAATGATTCGCTTTCATCTGCTCTCAGCAGCTGACTTATCAAGAGTATGGCGACCCCAGATTGTGTTGAAATAGAGCGCTGCACGCAACACGTAACCAATAAATAATTTAGTAAGCAGTAACAGTAACACAAGAGCTGTTTTAAACTACTTTTATTGGTTTATTATACTTGGAAGCGACACAGTAATATGACACTTATGAAAAGGAGGAAGAATGCTACATTTTGAGGGCACAGTTCTTGTCGTCATGAGAAGCTGTTACTGATTAATTACTGCTTATTTATTGAAAAATGAGCAGATCTCTTTATGTCTACAGAAACTGCTTCTCTTATACTACTTCAAACACCCAAAGCTAACTGTTGAAAACGCTGCATTCTGTCATATGCCCTCAGACTACACCCTTATCAACATTGTGTTATTGCTCTATGCAGTCCAAGTTTAGGTCTTAAGTATAAAAATTTTGAAGTTCTATGGAAAATCTCTTGATATGTCCCAAACCTACTTCTATAATGCTAGCTTACACACTCAAACCTAACTGGTACAAATGCCATATTCTATGTCATACGCCATCAGACTGTGCTGTTATCAACATTGTGCCATTGCTGTGCGTGATCCAAGTTATGGCTTTAATTATAAAACTGTTTTATGAGAAAATCTCTTTTCATCTTGTAAAACCACTTCTTAAGCGCTATATCAACACCCAAAGCTAACTGTTACAAACGCCTCCTTCTCTGTCATACGCCCTTGGACTATGACACTGCATTTCACCATTGCTGTGTGTCATCCATATTTGGGGCTTCTTATTATTCGGGGCTTATTATAAAAATTTCGAAGTTCTATGAGAAAATCTCTGTACTTCTCCTTACAATACTTCTCTAGCACTACTTTAAACACACTTATGAAAACCCAATTCACTGTCATAAGCTCTCAGACTGCGACACTAGCTACATTTCACCAGTGCTGTATGTGGTCCAAGTTCAGGCCTTAATTTAAAAATGCCAAAGTTTCTATAAGAAAATCTTTTTACTTCACCTGAAACTACTTCTGTGGTACTACTTTAAACACCCAGATGATGCTGTACAGTTGTCTGTTTTCTCACTCAGGATGGAGAGCCGTGGAAACTTGGCCGAGGAGTTGCACCAATGGGCAACGAAAAGAATGCAGTTCCATCCACAGGGACGGCATTCTGCCAAAAAGGTTCCTAGACCAGAAGACTTTAAATTGCAAGTATATTTTCTGCTGTTTGTTAGTGTTCTGGCTGCAAATAAACAACAAGTATATGAGTTGCTTTCACCAGTTTTGGCACAACAGATCTGTTTAGACTATATCAGCAGATCGGTTTTCTGAGTAAATAAACTGAACATTTGGCTATTGCTAATCACTTTGGTTGTAAAGTTCTCTCTAAGCATGTTTTAGCACTGTAGCACTTTTCTGCTAGTCCGCCACTGGAAACAGTTGAAGTTGATACGGCATTTGCTATGTCACCTCTGTTATCTTGTGTTTCTGGAAAACTGCATGAATTACTTCACTCCATTCTGCTTGGTCACATATTTAACATTGTTGCTGCATCTGCTTATTCCCACTGGGTCTATAGTCTTCATAGTGTGCTACAGAGTGTATCAACTTCAACTCGTTTACCCACCCATAGCCTGGCTTCTGGTTTCTCTGACCTGTTGGAATTCGACCCAGCTTCTCCAACCTATTATGATTTTGATTGCAATTTTCACTTGAAGTGACCATCGACTGATGCCATTATGATAGTGGTGCTGTAGAAGTCATTAGGTTAGATTAGATTAGGGTTTAGTTCTGCTGTACATCTTTTGCACTGTAAATATGAGCTCTGTCCTTTCCTCCTTTAGTGC
The DNA here is from genome assembly GCA_964023275.1 of Norana najaformis. NCBI lineage: Eukaryota > Metazoa > Annelida > Clitellata > Crassiclitellata > Hormogastridae > Norana > Norana najaformis. The sequence continues at coordinate 6,426,109 of OZ029928.1, forward strand.
TGTCAGTCAGAGTTATGCTGATGACACTCAGCCATGCATTGCGCATTTTCAGCTGCAGGTACTGCAGTTGATGCTATGCATTGTGCTATGACTGCACTTAGTAATTGGATGTCATCGGATTTCCTGTACCCTCATTGCCGTTAAGGCTGTACAGTTGTACCTTCTCATAGTGTATTCATCTAGCATTCATTCATTCAGAGCATTTGTGTAGTGCCACTTCAATGTATTCAGAGACAGGCTACAGGCTTACATGTTGCCAGATCTTTGTGTCCCTGAACCCTCAATTTGCCCCAGTTGTGGAAATAGGAAATGAGTGTTAACTCACATAACCTTACCTTATATCGCGAAAGCTGTAGAAGCAAATTATTTCTGGAGATAAGTAATTATTTATGACAATGTCTGTACTGCTTCTGGTGCAAAATGGTTGACTGAGTATCGTTGTGCATTTTTATAGAATATGTCGAGGTCAGATGGCTGATATTTGGTCCTTTGTTGTGAGTCATGTCCACACAGCACAGTTAGTAATGATATCTTGTACTGGTCTGTCAGGTTTTATCACTAGTTAACCAGTTATCAATCTTGGAGCAACTTCAAAAGTTAAATCTCTGATTTGTGGCAAACTACTTGTTCTTGAAATAATTTTTGAAGAATTTTTACTTTCTGGACTTTAGATTTGAACACTAAGTAAGGTTCTTCAACTTTCTTTGAGAATTGTACATGAAATATTTTTTTCATTACACTTAAGTTTGCCAGATATTTATTTTATTTAGTTCAAGCTGTGATTAATTGATTTTGTAGTGGGACTGATTGCTTGTGTTACATTTTTATGATACTTGTTGATTTTTTTATTACATTTGGATAATTGATTTTCGTAAAAATGTTGGGATTGATTTTCTGTTGTAGGACTGTGAGAAAGGTTAAAGGGAACTTAGCACTGTATCCTTCCTGTGACTGAATTTTAAAAATTAAACGCAAAAAGCTGATCATTGTAGTACATATATTCATAGGCTTTTGGGAAATAGAATTTGGTCAGTAATGGCGTTTCATACTGAATTATGCATCTTCCTGGGGCTCTTTTTATTGCTGAGAGGGAGTCCAGTGTGCTGGGTTCTGCCATCACATGCAGTGCTAAAGCAGTTTTGGTTGAGCATCGTAGTGGACTTGGAGACTCTGATTTGAACCTGTGTGGGGTTACTGCCACTCGCTCTAGCACCCAGTATGCAGAATTCACTTGTGGCAAAGGTCAGATGTCAATACGGTATGGAATGTTGTGAATGGAGTTCTGTGGTTATTTAGCCATGAAAAAATATCGATGAAAGAAGCTGAATTTATACAGTAATTTATACAGTAATAAAGATGTGAAAACTTTGCCCACATTTTAAAGGTATACACTTGACTGTAGTGGTTTGTTGCAAAAACTGAAGACACTGAATTGACTCTTTGACTTGTGTACCAACCATAGAAAGTCAAAGCCAGCATTCTCTGGCTATAAGGTGTCCTATCAGTCCGATAAGCCTTTCAATTACGAGAGGGAGGAGCTTCTGGAGCAGAGGCGGAGCTTATCCAATGAACTGACAGCCACAACTTCTGCCATTGGTCACATTGAGCAGGAGCTTGAGAGAGTGCAGGGGCAAATCGTTAGCAAAGGTAATTGCACACATTTTGCTCTGCTGGCCTTTTCAACTTCTGAGAAAATAATATTACATCATGGTTTATGACCATTATGACTGAGTTATGGTTGAACTCCAACTTCGTAGAAATTCAAAACAAACTTATGGTATGATGAAAAACCTGTTTACAGTTCTTTTGAAAGACGTATTCTAATCTGATATGGTTGAAAACTTGTATAATGCCATTATCATAATGTACTAGGCATCAGTCTTTGAAGTTGTTCTGCAATAATATTCCATTTGAGAGGCTTCTCTGAAATCTGAAAGGTTAGGGAGACCACGTGATTTATAGCATTCATTGAAACTTCAAAATCATTGAAAATCTGTGTTGCAGTTTTTGCCACGCTGGTCAAAAAGGTCCATTGTATGCACAAAATGATCGGTCAGCTTCTTGTGGCTGATATTACTGTATGAATCATCTGTTATGAATAGTCTTCCTGACAGATATCTTATGACTTTTGTTGATTTTTGGACTCGTACGTAGAGCCCCCTTTTCTTCTGCCTCGGCCATGCTATGGTGCTATATAAATTGTCATTATTATTATTATTGTTATTATTATTATTATTTTTGTGCTGTATAGATGAGATATTGGTAATGTATTAATTCCAAGAGTAATTATTTTGATTGGACAGAGCAATCCTATAATTTGGCTGTTTCTAAACTTCATGACACTCGGTGCAAAAGGGCGCTTCTGAATGCTGCTTCACAGCGCACTCGTGATGACGTGGCCAAACTAAACGACTACTTGACACGGCTTCAACAGAAAGCAGACCATCTCAAGAATTTGACGCAGTATGTGGTCCTTGGTTCTTTGCACTTCTTGAAACATTTATGCATTTACTTATTTTGAAGTCGGTTCATTATCTAATGCAGTTGGCTGAGCCAGTTTGCACTGAGGACTTGCTCAAGGTCTATTTGGCTCAGTGGCCCATTCCGAGTCGCAAGCCATGCGCTCAACCAGCATGCCATTCATTGGGCCTGTTATCTGTATCACTGTTTGTGGCCAGAATGTTATTAGTATTGAATGCTGGGTAACATAGCAAAGTCATTGTGACCTAAAGCCAGGCATTTGTGTCTGATTTCCATAAAAGGCCACACCAACTGTAGGCTGCGAATGACCTATGCAGCACCTTTTGAGATTCTCATAGGCTGTGCTTGAAACATAAGAATGTGTCATCTTTGTATAAATCCATTATTCTGTGAACTCTCTTGCTTCTTTTACATTTTGGCAGATCAGATGGTTACTGGTACCTGTTTTCTTTTACTTGCCTTATGAATGGAGATGCGTACTGAGATTACAATGTGTTTTTCACCTTTGTTTCTGGAGTTTGAATCCCAGTCTGTATTGTGAAATTGCGAATTGTGACCTGTGATAAAAAGCTATACTGAGCAGGGTTATTTAAAAAGTGGAAATAGTGCTATTAGTAAATTGGGGTCTTAGTTGCGTTGTGCCATTTGAGTTTGCCTGCCTTTTTGCAGCCGCAGCCAGGAGCCAGTTTCGATGTTTCCTAAAAGAGGGCAGTCCAACGAAACCAAGGAACTGATCTTGGAAGCTGCTAGTACTGTTAGTATCTTGGTTATTTTTTGTATTTATGTTTATGTAACCCCTGTATTCAATGCAACTGTAAATGTTAACTGTAACTGTTAAGATGCTTTGTAAATATATTATTGATTTATGTTACATTACAAATGATCTGGTCATTCTTTTGAGACACCAGTCAAAGATAAATACTAACATTTTTATTGATCAGAATTAATCCTAGTACTTTGATCAAAACTCAGCCGTTTTGTTTATGTTACGTTACTTTCTGGTTTTAGAGAGACGTTCGAGAGTCGTGCGTTGTGATTGGTTCATTTCTAGGTCGGGTTCTTCAAGGTTCATTCGACGGGGATAAAAGTCAGCTGTGAGTTTTATTTTTATTTACTTTTGGCAAAACTACCTTTTACAGTCACTTTTAGTTCGATAGCTGTGTTAAAAGCTCTGTTGTGAGGTTCTGAAAAGGTGCTGTGTATGTGATTTGATGCGTATACAGTATACACATACAAAACTGTTTTAGCAACTGTATATAAAGCAGTTCAGTTGCTGGTGTTAATCTTTTTAGTCTTCTAACATGACATGTGGTACAAAAGAGTACCCTCAAAGGCATGGGCGCAGTAGGCAATTGGTGGAGCCTGGAGAGTATTGGTTCAAGCCTCCTCCCCTGAGACGATCAATGTGTAGGAACCTTGAGCATGTTCTTCACTTACAGTTGCTCGGTGCCATCAGTTGATGCTTAGTCATTAGAGAGTGGCTCTTAATAAATGCAGAAATAATTAAAATACTGACCTTGTGCACTGGAGTATCGTTATAGCACAAAGGTTTACATGTTGGGAACATGAAGTCCAAATTTAGTAAAGTTTTAGATTGCAACCCCATTATTACATAGAGTGAACGTATTATAACTGGGTATTTGCTATCGCTCCAAAGGATAGCACCATCACGGGGCTACAGAGGATTCTGAAAGATGTTTTATAAATATTCTGAAAGATGTTTTATAAATATGTTATTGATTTATGTTACATTACAAATGATCTGAACATTCTTATGAGACACCAGTCAAAATAAATACTAACATTTTTATTGATCAGAATTAATGCTAGCACCTTGATCAAAATTAATTCTAGCACTTTGATCAAAATAAATACTAACACTGGTAACACTCAGAATAAATGCTAGAACTTAGCTGGATCAAAATAAATGGTAGCACTGTGATTAAACTGATAATTAATGCTAGCACTCTGATCAGTTTGGGTACTTGCTGTTTTAGAGAGAAGAAACGTGGTGAGCTGTGGCAGGAGATGGAGAAGGTTTTAAATAATTATGCCTCCAGCCACTTGATGGCAGCACTGTGTGCTCATACACAGGATACCGTGCAGGCCTTGGAAGAACATACAGTGAATATTGATATCAGACGAGACGCCGAAAAACTTCGGTTTGCCCCTTTGTTTTTTGCACTGGCCTATGAAAATGATGTAGTTTAATATTTTTTATCTTATCTTAGGGAGTTATGTGTCTCAGTCTTATCCATACCTGGGTGCAGAGTCTTTGCTCTGTAAGGTAATTTGGTTGTGTTGCCAGCCCAAACTTACGCTGTGCAGCATAGAACCTCTGCTGCGATTGGTCCATCTATCTGGAATAGGTTATGTAGTAATCTTGACATGGGCTCCTTGGTCTTTCTATGCTTCTATTCTATTAGTGCTTGAAACTATTCACTTTGATTGTAGTCTTGTGTTACCAGGTTGGGGTGCCTCTGAGAAGTTTCTCTTGCTGAGGTGCTATATAAATTCGTAATTACAATTGCAGTTTGTGTTGTGGCAGTAACAAAATGTTGCTATAGCATCACGTGAAATTCCTTTTTAAATTTTCTTTTTTAATAAACTTCATTTATAATATCTTTGAAGGTATTGTGTGCATTTGCATAGAGGACTTGCTAAAGGTCCTTACACAGTTGCCACTTCAGATGAGGCTTGGATCTGCACTCAGCCAACCAATCAATCAATCAATCGATCTGTTTGAATCAGACGGTAAAATCAGCTGAGTTAGTACAGTATGTCAACGAAGGCTGATGTGTTTGTTCTTTTGCAGATTCATGTATGAAAGCGGAGGTCAGTTGTTGGACATCTCCAATCCGCCAAATGTACTTCAAACTGTCCACCAGCTTCTTGAGGTTTGTCAAACATTATTTGATTAGTTTAACGGTAACGACGTTTAATGGTTTTAAGGGTAATACCGTTTGATTAGTTTGGTAGTGATTGTAATGGTAGTAATAGTTATTGCTATATCAGTAGGGTTTATTATGAGCTCGAGCAATACTTTTAAGTCGAGGCCTATCATGCAGAAGAAAGTGTCAGTAAAACAAATATGACAACAAAGAAAAAACCACACAACAATAGTGAAGGCTTTCCTGATTTTATTTGTAATCTGTGGATGTTTTAGTGCTTTGTTGTGGTCCTTAAAAGGCACTATATAAATAACAAAGTACAAAATGCACTATATAAATAACAAAGTACAAAATGCACTATATAAATAACAAAGTACAAAATGTGGAGAACCTTAGCAACAACTTGATGATGATAATGATAACAAGAAAAAATAATGAATAATAAGAACGGTTATGATGTTGGTTGTGATTGCGATTTTGAAGGTTGTATTTACGTCTTTTTTTGTAGGAGAGCCAGTTGGCTACATTTGCGAGGTTCCTAGAGGCCGAGAGTTCGACAAACAACGCGTGGAAACTGCAGCAGCAATTTGTCCAACTGTCTGAAAGATCTGACCAGCTTCTTGTCAAGAGCCATCGTGGCAACCCAGGTGCCCTAGAACTGGCCAGGTGAGATAAGAGATGGTTTTGCTGATCTAGCGTCTTCCATAGATCAACGTACTAAATTACGGTACTTGAAAATCCTTGTGGTGAAAGGTTAGAAGTTACTGGATTTGTGGTCAGTTGACTTGAAGGATAGAGAGACAGAGAAAAAGATGCAGAGAAGCACATAGAGACATAGGCAGACAAAGAGACAGAGAGGCAGACAGAGATTTAGATAGTTAGATAGAGATAACTAGACAGTGAGACATAGAGAGGCAGGCAAAGAGAGAGAGAGGAGGACAAAGAGATTTAGAGAGGGATAGAGAGGAAGACTAAGAGACATAGAGAGAAGTAAATACACAGAGAGGCAGGCAAAGATATACAGAAGCAGATTGAGAGTCACAGGCAGACAAAAAGAGGTACAGAGGCAGATAAAGAAACAGAGAAAGGCAGATCAGAGCCACTAAAGGTCTTATGTTGTTGAATTGTGGTGTGACATTTTCTGCCATGGCCAAAAAGGTCGTTTGACTTCTGAACACATACTTTTGATGAGTTTATATAATTGCCCACACAGAAATTTGTGACCTTTACCTTGTTTATCTTTAAATCAGAAGGTTCATTGACTACCCATCGAATGCACTGCCTTCCCATTTCTCTCAGCTGAAACACAACCCACCCTAGCAGTTCCTTTTCCCTTCTCTCTCTGGTCTTCTGACAACCAGACTTGGTTCTTGACAGGCATCGTTGGACAACCCCACTGACTTGACGCAGTGCTTAGCTTTTAAGTAGCGCTTTAGAAATTTGGATTTTACGATTACGACTATTTGTGCAGGAGTCTTCTGCAGACAGAAGCGTTGGTTGCCAGTTCAAGAGCCGTCTTGAAACGGTTGGAAGGAATCGCTGATGAGCTGAAGGAAAACATCGCTCGAATGTCCCTTGAAAAACAAATCCTATTTGCTAAGCACCAGAAGATTCAGGACTTCAAACGCATTGCTGTAAGCAACTAGTTTTCAACTTCAAATCATCACAGCAACTAAGATGCTTTGATGATTGTTATTTCATTATTATTGTGGGATGCGGTGGTGTAGTGGTATGATCAATGCCTCCTAATCTGAGGGTCGCGGGTTCGAATCTGCCGCAAGCCACTGCATAGCGACCTTGGACAAGTTGCTCACCCACAGTTGTCTGTGAGGAAGGCAATGGGAAACCACCTCACTAATCTCACCCTCGGGTGGCATGAAGCCAATGGACCTGCCTTAAGCAGCGAATTCATCATCATCATCATTGTCATTATTATTAAAGTCCTTCACACATCATTGCTCAGTGTCCTAAATTTATGCTTGTTATTATGAACTGATGCTATAACTTCTTCACCATGTTTGGCAAACATAAGGAAACGTAGAGTATCAGCCCTTTACCTTTATACCCAGGATTCTGCTCTTTACATGTTACGTGAATAGGACAGTTTGTTATCAAACAAAGAAAATTTTGCCCTGTTGTTGGGCATTTGAGCTGAGATCCTTAACACCTAGACGATCATGATCAGTGGAGATGAATAGTACATGTAAATTTCCTTAAAATGCCTCACTGAGATGTAGAAAACAAAACCAGTTCTTTATCTGAGTGCTTAAATAACTTGGATAATGTGTCCACCGTTGAAATTGAAACCTGCCTCAGTTTTTACGAGTTTTTGTGATGATTTATAGGACAGTAAGCAAGACCTAATTCGGGTTCTCATAAAGCAGACGTTTAACTCGAGGGCAAAGCTTCAAAAGGACCAGTCTGAGGTATGTAATTGCGCCTGAATTCTGATTACTAAACTGTAATTGTAAATAACAATAATCGTACTTGTGGAATGAGTCAGAAATTGACTTATTCTGATTTCTGATATCTAAACTTTACTTGTAAATAATAATACCAAAGTAACTGTACATATAGAATGAGTCTGGAATTTTCTGGTTTGGTTTGTGTGAGAAAGATGCCAAATTATCTCTGATTCAGATCTTGAAGTACGCAAGTCGTGTTTCCGGTTTGCAAGATGCCGACATGCACCTTCTGACTGAGAAGCTGAGGAACAGTGTATCAAAAGAAATGGAGGCATTCACACGAATACCTGTGCCTTACCTGCTGCTAACGACACTTGACAGGTAAGCTCATAATTAGGATAGTGATGCTCTAATTTCTTCAGGAACATGTTTTCAATAACACACTGGGTCTGCAATCCAAACGGGTGAACTCCTTTTGACAGTCTCAGACGAGTTGTTTGCACGCACTTGTCCTGTGCTTCTGATTCAGATTTGCTAACCTTGTGCACAGAATAACTGCAGTAAATAAGTAAATATGTAATTATGATTCTAATCTTATATATTCGCTTGTCTTGCAGTTTTGTAGATATCTGGAAATTATGTAGGGTGTGCGATAGTCTAGTGGTTAGCATGCTGAGCTGTCAGTCGAAAGGCTGTGGGTTCAAATCCCCACCTGGGCAGAGATTTGTTTCAAGGTTTTGGCTCCAAGTGCCCATAGCAAACTGAGCTATATTGAGTACACTGATGCTACACTGTCAGTGGGAAGTTCAGACAGTGAGGGAGAGGGCTGGCCATATGCCTTGGCTAAGTTAAATGAAGTCGCCAACCCTTCATACCCATGGCTGCCTTTCACGGCAACGTAGGGGTCTGCTATTCTTCTGGGAAATATATGTAACAATCAGCTTGTATAGTTATGCAGCAACTGGCTCACAACTTGCTTTACTTTAAAATAAATTCTTACTTAACACGGCTTCTTAATCTCAAATTTATTTAGATAAATTTTGAGCAGGGCCTCAATGCAATCCAGCCTTGCTATAAAGCCTACTTGAAATGGCTCCCAAAGATAGCATTCGAAGTACGTTCCTGTAATGTATCCATAAATTGGAGACTTTTTCATGTTCTACCAATATTATTTTATACCCCCCAAAGATGCTGTTGTTACCATTACTCAGTTTTCCTCCATCTTTTAACATCAGCTTTGATTCTGCATTTTAAGAACTGTTCTTTAACTTTTGTTTACTGTTGTTCTGTGCTTTTTAGCGATAATCGAGTGCTTGTGATCAGTTTGTCGATCAATAAGCTGAGTGGCAATCCGCTTATTGCTGGCAATGAGACAACACAGAAACTCTTGACAACATTAAAATTTCCAGAATTTAAGGTATTTTCAAGTTCAGCTGATGCTCTGTGCTTTTTCTTATCTCAGCCAAACTAATATTAATAAATGAATAATAGTAAATGCAATTGTACTATAAAGAGTTTAAGGTCACAAAGTGTCAGCACTTGGCATATGCTAGAAACAAGGTGCTGTATCTTCACCTGTGTGAGAGAAGTTAAACCCAACAATAGGTATTTAGTTGCAGTCTTTTGCCAATGCAGGTCTATGCAGACTAAGTCCTGAAATTATTAAATAATAAGTAAGATCACATTTTGTTTTGCATCCTTGTTTTAATATTGTAATGTAATAGAGGTAAACATTTATAGAGGTACTAGATAGTAAATTGTTTGAATGCATGAGTTAGTTAGGGTAAGTTAGTTGTGACTTTTTACTTGCTCCTGCACCAGCAGTTGCCTGGTATTTGTCCAGGGTTGGGTACCATTAGTGCTGCTGGATAGTTAGGCTAAGTGCAGATAAATGAGGATTGGAAACTTTTAAACTTAATTTAAACAAATTTAATTGATTTCCTGAAATCATGACCTAAGAAATGAAAATGAGAAGTCCATGTTTCAGCAGTTGCTCAGTTTCATATATCTGTAAACACAGATATTAAAGAAATTTTCTTGCTTTCGTTGTTTTTCCAGGCTTCAGAGTGTCTGTTGTCTCATGTTGTTTCGTTGCTTATGGAAGTGATGGACGTGTCTCTACTCCTGAAGTCCATGGAAATGGATTCGTTGCTAAGCAACAGCAGCCGACCAACTTCCAAACACCTGGCAGGTATGTGTGACCCAAGACTTCTTAACGTAATGTAACCGTGCATTATGTAGCACCCTCTGGGGCCTTTCAGAGGCGCTATGCGCACGACTGTCTGCAAAGTTAAAAATTGGCAACATTAGGGCAAGCTGGTCACCTGATTTAACTTTAAAAGAACTTCTCTTTCTTCTCATCTCCCTCCTTCTCTTCGTCTAATACTCTTGTTTATATAGCCCCTTTTGAGAGGCTTTTGAAACTTTAAAAGATGCTATATAAATGTGTTGACACTTATGCACACATACATGCCACACACATATTCACAGATACATAGATACATGAGTAAATGTTCTTACATGCATATATATACATGCTTGCAAAAGTAATGTGCCTCATTGTACTGTGAGTTGATTATGTGAACTGTTAGCTCTTTGTCGTGAGGTGATTGAAGTGGACAAGAGCCAAGTGGACTGCCTTCTGCCATCTCTTCAGAAGCGACTGAATGATGCGACACAGGCCCTGGCCAGCTGTCTCCAGGTCAAAGACGTTGCGCTCTGCTGGTATGTCCAAATCTACTGCTTCTACCAGTCATTGCTTCGCTGTCTTAAATTTATATAGTGCCAAGTGACAAGGCATCAATCAGCAGAACTGAGGAAGTTGAGCACTTGTGTTTTAAGAGCGGTGGAGGTTTTTGGGGTGATCTGTGCACTGTCAGAAAAGTGTATCGTGTTTGATTGTGTATAGTAAGTAATTACTTGTTTAACTGGCTTATCTCTGCTTAGTTGGCTTCATCTCTGCAATGTCTATGGCTAAACTGAATGCGGTTTTTCACTTTGCCGAGCCTCATCGTTATTGCTGAATTGATCCTGATTGAATACATCTGACTGTGGATGGTCCAATTGCAGTTACCAATTCTAGCAACTGCTGTAATAATTCACTTGTGACTACTTGTTTCTTACTGCCCACTTCCAGCTGCTCGTTCCAACTGCGCATCTCTAGGCATGTATTTGGCCAGTTCTAACTGCCTGCCTCTCACTGCCCTGTTCTAAATTAGAATTAGTTCAGCAGTTAAATTGAAGTCTGGTTTTGTGAATGTGTTTATTTTTATTTGAATGCAGGTGAACTTGATCTTTTATTTAGGATAGTGAGGAGTGCCTTGAAGAGGTTTCAGAAGGTTCTACGTAAACACAGACAGTAAAACATTGCTTATATCTAGCTGTGGTGGTTGTTTGTTTAACAAAGTTGTTCTTTTTTTGAATGTGTTCAGTTTATTTGGCTGCAGATGTACTTCTTGACCTTTCATTTAGGCTCGTGAGGAGAGCCTTGAAGAGGTCTCAGAAGGTTCTGTTTGAACACACAGAGACAGTAAAACATTGCTCAGAGTATATCTAACTGTCGCCGTTGTTTGTTATTTTGTTCAGGTGGGAGCAGCCGGCGCAGACGTGCACTCCGTGGGTGACTGTTGATGGACTGAATGTACAGCAGTGGCGGGACAAGTGGATTGTTGCGGCTACACAGCTGAGACAATTATCGCGCAGCACAAAGTAGCTTCCAGAACACTGTTGCACTTCCTTACAGTCTACATTTTTATACAGCTGTTGGCAAGTAGCCTTAATGCTGGTGCAATTTTTACACTGTCCGTCCTATTGAACTCCTCTGAGTCTTAATTCTGAATCAGTCACCCTTGGCAATATCTTTGCTGGAATGATTTTGCCTTGGCCAAAGTCAGGTCCAAGATTTGAAGTCGGGGTGAAATGTTGTGACAATCTGTATGTAATGGAAGAACAGTTAGGATAAGCGTCAGTGTGCCAACTTTAGGGAATGTAAATCCCTCCTGGAATTCACCACCAGTGATGGGTAAAATACTTGTTCTAAAGTAGTGAAAAATATTTAAAATGGTGCTGGAGAAGTATTCAGCTACTATTTTAGATAGTGTGCTTGTCAAAAGTATTTTACCCATAACTGTTAACCCCTATTGGCAGTGCATCTTTGAATGAGCTTGGTCTCATGAAAGCATTTTTGGTGCTGACAATTTGCAGAGTTGACAATAACTACAGATGCAAACATTTGACAGAGCTGTTCAAACGATCCAAGCACGTTTGAGGCTTTGATAAAACCCATGAACTTGCTTATTTTCAAGTGTTGCCCATGTGATTGTGGCAGCAACTGTCTAGCAATAAATGTGAAAACAAGAATTTGTTGTTTTGCTGTATGTAGTATATTTTAAAAGGATTATTCTACCTGTGCATTTGACATTTTCACAATACAACTTTTTGTAAACGCGTTAAGCTACTTTGGAGAAAAGCTTGTGCAAAAAGATATGTTTTGTTTTGATGCCTAATGTGGCATTATCAGTAGAAAATATGGCTTTTCTTTTTGTACAGTTACTGTCATTCTGGAAAATTTCAATACATCTGACTGTTTCTGTAGAAAAGTGCCTGTTTGTGAGCCGCTTTTCCTGAAAGCTATCATGGTGACAGTTGTGAGAGACTGAGGGATAAACTGTTACGGCTGTATATTAAATAAATAAATGCTGCATCAGAGAGACCAGCATGCTTACCAGTTCTTTATCGAATCAAGCTGGCAGTGGGGTCATCCTTTAAGGTCATCCACAAAGAACGAGGCAGGAGGGATCTCACCTAAATACTGCAAGGGGTATAACCAGAGGACGTCCGAATCTAAATTTGATACACAAGGTGATTTCAATACAGCCAGTGTCTTAAACACTAGCTTCAGTCAGACAGCAGTATGTACTGCATTTGGTCTAAACAGAGCCATTTGCTGGGCGCAGCAGTGTCAAAGTACCCCAACCCGTAGTACAGTTATCCCTGCGCGATCAACAGGGCTATCTAATCTGAGATTTAGTACTCCGTTTGAGTGCAGGCGTCTGTAAAAGGGGTGGGGGAGTGTCACAGAATGCGCCATAGTATGATACCTTACGCGGGAAACATGGTCGTCTGGTGCGAAGGTAGGACTGGCGGTTGCGCTCGGTGAACGAGAAGGAGGCTTAAAGAAGAAGTCTTAAAGGTCTGAAGGCAGTCGCTGGGTTTAGTCAGTCGCTGTGGGGCAAAGCGAAATGAGGGAGTCGGTCAGAGAGACAGGAGTAGCTGAAGAGTTTGGGGGAAGTTGAGGAGTCGGGCGAAAGGACTGGAGGACAGAGACCGTTACCGAAGTAACGGGAACCTGATAAAAAGGGTGGAACGAAGCTGCCCAAACGCTGGAAGCCCGATTTTCTCTGCTGCGTCCGTTGGACTTTGTTTATTCGAGTCGTGAAAGATTGGTTTTTGATATTTCTTGTTAATAGGACTTTATGAAATGTGTCGATAATGATGTCGAATGAAGATCGTTGTAAATAGCAAACTGTAAATAGACTTCTATAAATAACACGTGTGTAAATATAGGTATATTTCTTCCACTACTTGAAGAATCACTAATACAAAATGGAGTCGTTGACTTACTTCCTTACTTAACCGAATGGTCAGGCTGCGCATGCGTATGGGCAGTGTTTGTTGAGACGCAAACTTCTCACCGAAAGTAAAATTTATTTATATATTATTAGATGGAATTAGGTTTCTTGTGCAGTGGGTCTAGTGAATAAATCAGTTAACGAGCCTAATCACTTGTGAAGAGTTGAACGTTATATCTGTGTTGCAAATACCACCGCATAACGTTAGTTCCCAAAATCCTTTTGCGGGATGCAGACTTCGTAATACATCCTTAACAAAATTTTATCACTGACAAAGATTTCAAGTCTTCTGGCATTCTTACATCCTCAACCTAATATACTCATCGCCATTCGCTGTGTTTGGGAGGGTCTCCTATGAAGAGAGAACGCCTAAGGAGGACCATAAATGGCGTGGCGCCTGTTCAAACGGGCTGCGGTGGTGAAGGATCTCGCCCGATAAATTCATTGCAAAATTAGCAGGGTCGAGGCCATGCGGTTGCTATAAAAACGTGTTAAATATAAATGTACACGATTTTATATAGCCACCTTATGGCCTCGACCTGATCATTTTTCAACGGACGGTGCGTGTACTTTTACCATCAACGCTACAATGACGCTACCTCGTTATCTGCCTCACTGTGGGATTTTGACTCGGAACTGAATACCCTCCTGTGAATAAGCTGCTTGGTTGCACTCCATTTTGGATGAAGAAGAAATGCATAAGCCTACATTATGATTATTAGTAAACAATTAGTATGAGCACAAGTATGTATTCTGGCCATTTTTCCAGCTGGTGAGGATGGCTAAACCTGCCAGTCCTGAGTTACCACTAATCCAAAACGTGGAAGAGGAGATGATGCTTGGCTATGTCTATGGAGTTTCAGGACCTGGTTAGTTATGATAAATTATAGTCATGACCTTATAACTCATGGTGATTTGAACGTTATCAGGTAATTTTGAAAGCTTGATTATGTGGTAAAGATGTCGTTGGCATTAGATTAAGATGAAAATCAGGCTTGTTTGATACAGTTAATGGTATCAGTAGCATCTAATCAGAATGAAATTACCTGTAAGCACTTAGTACTGAAGTTAAGGAGATACTCGTATCAAAGATGATGGCCTCCAAGGGCATGCACAGTTCAGTAATGTGATCAAGAGCACTTTTAGGGGCTCTTTGATTTGAGATGAAAGCTGACACTTTAGCTGCTTTGCCATCATGCCACCTCTTATGTAATAACTGCATTTAGATTTTTGCATAGTGCCACTTCAAGAAAAACTAATCAGATATGCTGTACACTAACCAAAATGATGTTAAATGAAAGTCTTTAAGTTGGCAAGCAATACTCTTATAAACTTTTCCGTGATGGGGTCCTGCACATATGTAGAACCAGGCCAACAAATTCTCTTCCAAAGTTGATAGTGGATTCCATGTTCAGAGTTCCTGAACTGTATTTCATTCAAGATGAGGAATGATGGGCCATATGTTTTAGTTGTTTTATTGGCTAACTGTGGAGAATGTGATCCTAATTTTTTTCTCTGTAATTACTGTGAAGGTCTGTGGTTCTGCTTAGTTGTGATTGCAACGAAGATGCTTGGTGCAGCCATGTACGAGCTGGTCCGAGTTGGTTACGAAGAGCTTGTTGGTGAAATTATTCGGCTGGAAGGTGACAAGGCTACAATCCAAGTGTATGAGGAAACATGTATCCTTTGATACATGGAGATCTTATTCTCTTAACTAAAACTATTTTGACGTCATTCTATTAAGTAGACATCAAGATCAAAACACTGTTAAACTATTCTGATCTTGTTCTGTCAAATTAAACCTCTAGATCAAAATTTGTTTTTTTTGACCAGCCCTTGAACACCATGAAATCATTTGTGATTTGATCTTGAAGGCTATGGTTTAGAAGCCTGGAGATGTCTTTCTAAAGATGGAGGTCTCGATATTTTGCACAAATTTGCTAGTTGTTGCTGTATAAATTTTGTCATTTTAATGTTTTACATTATGTCCAACCTCAGTGGCGGCTCCAGGATTGTTTGTGTGGAGAGACAAGAGCATTTTCAGAGGGCGCCACATTCTGGCAGTGCACCATGCACGAGTCTGGTCTGAGGGATGCCAGAATATAACCAAGAGGAGCGTGGGGGCCAACCGCCCACAACGTCTATAGCTAAATCCGCCACTGTTCATCCCCTTAGCAAAGGCCTGTTTATCTATAGGTGTACTAGATAAATTATAGTCATGACCTTAGCAAAGGCCCGTTTATCTATGGATTTCCTAGTTGCTTTAGTTCTGGTTTCCAACTGACCTCTCCTTCAACCCCGAGAAACACGTGACTCAGAATTGTGGTTGATTGAAGCAAAGAATAGTAAATAACATTTGATTGTTCACTTCTTAACTAATTTCCAGCTGGAGTTACAGTAGGAGATCCCGTACTACGAACTGGAACGCCCCTTTCAGTCGAACTGGGACCAGGAATCCTGGGTCACATATTTGATGGTAGTTACTGTAAACATTTAAAGTAATTGTAATTTAATTGAATTTTTTCATGAAGTAAATGATCCAAGCCTATTGCCAATGCTGTAACACCTATGAGGAGCTTATCAAAAGCATTTTTATGTGACTGACATCTGGAAGGATGTAAATGTAAATGTACACGGTTTTATATAGCGACCGTTTGGCCTCGACCCAGCTCATTTTTTAATGAATTGATAGGGTGAGAACTTTCACCACTGCTGCCAATTTGAATTGGGGCCACGCCATTTGAGGTCCCCGTGCACAGACCGTGCTATTCCGAGATTCAAATGTGTGAGGAAACTGGGTCCTACCCCTGAGTCTGGCTGGAATCACGAATAGCCAGTATTCAATAGAAGATTGCTAGCTAAACGGATGCATCTTAAACCAGTGTTTTTTTGTTCACTTAGGATGGATGTTTACCTTTTAGAGTCCCTCCAAAGTGGCTACTTGACTGATTGAAATAAGAGCCAAAACTACACATGTGCTTAGTTGTATCGGACTGCAGTAATTAAATCATACAAAATACATTACTTCTGATAGTAGTAAGGTTTGCACTGGTTTGATGTTGATGACAACGATGATGTCAATGTTGTTGACAGTGATGTTGATGATGATGATGATGATGATGAGCCTGATGATGAACAATAACAGGAGATTTGATATCAAAATGCAGGGATACAGCGTCCACTGAAAGATATCCATGAAGCAACTAAAGGCATCTACATTCCGAAAGGAATCAACGTTCCTTCCATTGAACGTGACCGGCAGTGGGAATTTCTTCCATCTAAGGATATTCAGGTCAGAGCAGGTCAGACTTAATTAGGGCAGTCAAAGTACAGGGTTGCAGAATCTTTTAACTTCAGTTTTGTTTAAATGGCAGTTGCTTTAGTTAGGTTCAAAACAGTTATCAGCTGCTTCAGTTTTTTGCTGTGTAGCCTTTATGTAACAGAAAAGGTACAGGGTTTTATATGGCGACAGTTGTGGCCTCGACCCTGCTCATTTTTCAATGAATTGAACGGGTGAGATCCTTCGCCACCATTGCTCGTTTGAATGGGCGCCATGCCATTTAGGGTCCCGTGCGTGGCCCGTGCTAGCCCGAGATTCAAATCTCTGAAATAAGCAACGATCGGGTTTTGAACTGGGGATCCTCTTGTCCAGAGGCTCCATTGGCATATACATTTAGCTGACTAGGTAGTAGTGCGATATATATGTAGATGTCTGATATGCTGTTATCAGGTTGGCAGCTATGTATATGGTGGTGACATCTATGGAATGATTCCTGCAAATACCCTTATCCTGCACAAGATCATGGTACCACCAAAGCTGATGGGTACAGTCAAGTACATTGCCCCAGAAGGAAGCTACAACCTCAGTGTAAGTTGGCCTCACAGCTTCATTTGCCACAGTCCTCTTTCTTCCTAAAGACTATCTAGCATAATTTAGTGTTTGTTCTGAGTGCTCTTAAAGACTGCTCACATCTCAGTCTAATAATAACTTTTACTGTGGCTTATTGGAGAGAGTGCTCGGCTTATAACATGGAGAGTACAGGTTTGAAACTCTTCTGAGACAGTTACTGTGTAGGGACCTTGAGCAAGTCCTTCACTCACAATTGCTGGGTGCCATTGACTGATGCTGAGTCATTAGAAAGCAGCACCGAATATATTCATAAAAAATAAATAATACTGAGCTTTTGTCTTTTGCACAGTGGCTGATAAATCGACGTTGAGTCATGTTGTGGGTCATAGTAGCTGATTTGTTAGAGCGCTTGGCTTGTAATGCGGAGAGTATGGGTTGGAGCCTCCTCTCAGACGGTTACTGTGTAGGGATTTTTGAGCAAGTCCTTGACTCATAATTGCTCAGCACCATCAGTTGATGATTAGTTATTAGATTGTGGTGCCTGATAAATGCAGAAATAATATTAAGTGATCTACCTGCTGCGACAGAATGGCAGTATACATTATAGATTAGCCTTTCAAATATGTTGAAATGATATAAAGGACTGAGTTGAAGGCAAAGTTACAGGGAATGAGACTTCCAAAAACTAGGTCAAACTGTTGAATGCAGTCTCATTGCATTTCCTCCATATTTCTATGAATTTCACAACTGGCTTTCAACTGGATTCACCCCAGATTTCGGCACACTTGATTTTCTTAGCAGCAATCATTAATTGGTGCATTGAATATTATCATGACAGTGATATAGAAGTTATCAGATCAGATTGGAGATCAGAAAGAAAGCCGTTGAACTGGAGGAAGTTAACAGTGAGTCTATGGATTTCAGTTATATTGATTGGCCATATTTGGTCTTGCATCCTGAGAGTCCAGCAATAGGCATTCATGAAAGTTTCTTATGTCACATACAAGTGATCAGAATGCATAAGAGATGTAAAATTAATTTAATAATTTGTAATATTATTGTTGTTATTTTATATGTATTAAGCACAATTTTATAATAATTAGGCATCAACTGATGGCATTAGGCAACGGGATGTAAAGGACTAGCTAGGTCGCTACACGGCAACCTTCTCAGGGGAGGTATGAGCCCGCACACTCCATGTTTCTCTATTCTTTCTACCTTGCAGGACACGGTGCTGGAACTAGAATTCAAAGAACAAATTTCCAAACTGACGCTCGTCCAGGTCTGGCCAGTGCGAGAGCGACGCCCAGTCGATGAGAAACTGTCTGCCAACTCTCCTCTTCTGACCGGTCAGCGAGTACTCGATGCCCTGTTTCCCTGCGTCCAGGGTGGAACGACCGCAATCCCTGGAGCGTTTGGCTGCGGGAAGACCGTGATCTCTCAGATGCTTTCAAAATATTCCAACAGCGATGTTGTGATATATGTAGGATGCGGCGAAAGAGGCAACGAGATGTCCGAAGTGCTGAGGGACTTTCCAGAGGCAATTTTTTTCATTTGTGCAGTTTGTTTGTTTACATACTCCATTAAGACAAGACTATTCAATTATACACTGTGTCCGGAAAAATTCCAAGGCTTTACGGTAAATATGAAAATAATTAGTAAACATTAATCGATTTTTAAAATTCCCAAAACAGTTTAATCCTGAAATATTATTTGCACTATAATTGTTGTTTTGGCGTAAAAATTTTATAACAATTTTGTCTTCCTCGCTGAACACCATTTTTCTAGCAACTTTCTTTACAAAATATAAAATTCAAATACGTCACTGTGACATAATTTTAAACGGGGGCTGTTAATAAATTACAAAGAATTTTGTTGGTAATTATGTACGGATCAAAAAGGTTTTTAAATTTTTAAATTGATTATTATCTACTATAGTTTTTTTTCATTCATATTTTAGAGCCTTGGAATTTTTCCGGACACAGTGTATATGTTTATATGTATATATGAAGACCCTTAATATAGCTTCTGTTGATTAACTCTCTGAAGTGCTGCTCACAATAGTGTCCAGCTGTTCTAAACAAGTGGTTTTTATAGCCTTTGTGGGTGTAAACACACCAGTAGCGCCATCTGTCCAACTTTGTATATAATAAACAGGTGTACATGTACATATGCATATATCAACGTCTGTGTATATGCCTCTGTGTGATTAACATTGATGTTTCTCCATTTTTCATAGGTTATTTGTTTGCTTGTAATGCTCGTTAGTTGGTGTTTATTATTATTATTATTATTTCTGCATTTATTAGGTGCCACTACCTAATGACTTGGCATCAGTCGATGGTGCTGAGCAATTGAGAGTTAAGGACTTGCTCAATGTTACTACATAATGACTGTCTCAGGAGAGTTTCAAACCACGTTTACTCTCCTCATTATAAGCTGAGCAATAGGCTACCGTGCCACACTGATTAGTTAGTTAGTTATCAAAACATTTGATATAGCACCTTTAAAGTACTTCACCAAAGCGCGGCCTATTCTAGCCCAGTGGCGGCTCCAGGAGCGCTTGCATGGGGGGAAGCAGTTCCAGAGGAATGCCACATTCTGGCAGTCCACCATGCACGGGTCTGGTCTGAAGGGCGCCGGCATAGAAACAAAAGGGGCGCCGGGGACGAACCCCCGCCCACGCCTATAGCTAAATCCGCTGCTGCGCTGGCCTGAATTATATTAAGTGTCATTAAGAACAAATAATACGTCAGTAAGCAATACAATGCACAGGTAACTTGAAGAATAACCAGTGGTAGGCTGTGCACACACTCAGGTGGAGCCCAACCAACAGATTCCTATCCAGAGTTGACTGATGACACGATGTTCAGAGTTGTGTGTAATTTTATCACCAATCTCGGCATGATGAGTTGTGTAGCTGTTCTGTTAATTTTCATATGTCTTTTCTGGTATTGCATTTTTCAGCTGACAATGCAGATCGGAAATCGAACAGAGTCAATCATGAAGAGAACAGCCTTAGTGGCCAATACGTCCAACATGCCAGTGGCGGCTCGTGAAGCATCCATCTACACTGGTTAGACGAATCACCTCAGTTGCAGGGTAGTCACAAAGTGTGACTGACTACCATGACCTCACTGTTACATGATGGTGAAAAAGAAACTGATGTCTGAACTCTTAATAGCAAAGTGATCAGAATGCATTGGAGATGTCTGATAATAGACTGCTGTCAATTGATATTACAGACACTGTCAGATGGGCAACATTCTGATGACTGTAGAACTAATCCATACCACTGATTAGTTTATCTGAAAGTGATGCTATATCAATAATTGGCATTTTTTTGTATTGTAATGTATCAGTGAATTATTCACCAATACATTACAATACAAAAATACCAGTTTACTAGCTGTCTGGTTAACATCATGACTGTCCTTACTGCTTAACGTGACTGACTGTTCTAACCACCAGCACGAATGTCTGCTTTTCACAGACATTATTGTGTTATTTCAGGGATGGAATTGGATTACCGATAAAACAGACTGATAGAAAGTTGCAGCGTCCAACCATCCATCTCATTGCCTAATAAGCATTTTCCTCTTGTCAGTGAATTGATGTGTACTGTGATGCTGGACAGCTTTATAGCATCTTTTATGAGAATTATTATTATTAAACAGATATTTAAAATGCATGCAATTAACAGCCACCTCAAAGGCACAATGCAATGACCCTAAAAAGTCCTGCCAAGTAATATGGAGTAATATCATGGTTTATAGATCAATAGGAATGCGCAGAAATCTAGACAGACCTAGTAAACATTTAATTTTTTTAGCTTGTTTTTAAAACTTGTCAATACCAAGGCGATCTTGGAATCAGAGTTCAACTATTCTTGACTACTTTATCTATTTCCAAATCGATTGTGTAATGGAAAGCAGTGTAATGTAAGGATAAATTGCTGGAATCCAGATAAGAACCATCAGAGACATTCTAACATACTACCAGCACATCATATTTTGTTATTTACTATTTTTTAAACATTAAGCTGCCTGTTGATTACCTCATTTGTACCTGATGATTATTCTTGCTTACTAGTTTGGTAAATGGTTTATGCATTTTGTA
This sequence comes from Norana najaformis, assembly GCA_964023275.1. NCBI lineage: Eukaryota > Metazoa > Annelida > Clitellata > Crassiclitellata > Hormogastridae > Norana > Norana najaformis. Next base: position 6,447,485 of record OZ029928.1, read on the forward strand.
GGTATAACACTTTCTGAATACTTTCGCGACATGGGTTACAACAGTGCAATGATGGCTGACTCAACTTCTCGATGGGCTGAGGCCCTGAGGGAGATATCAGGGCGGCTGGGAGAGATGCCTGCTGACTCGGGATACCCCGCGTACCTTGGCGCCAGATTGGCTTCGTTTTATGAGAGATCTGGAAAGGTTAAATGCATTGGGAAACCAGACAGAACAGGAAGTGTCACTATTGTTGGCGCGTAAGTTCAGTTTTGTATTAGATGTAAAGTAAGTAAGAGTTTGGGACCAATGGTGGATTTAGCTATAGGCGCGGGGCAGCTCGCCCCCACACCTCTCTTAGTTATATACTGGTGCCACTTGCACCCCATGCAAGCAATCCTGGAGCTGCCACTGTTTAGGACTAGGTCTGTGATTCAAGGATTGTACAAGGATTTGCAGATTTTGAATGAAAGTTTCAGAGAGAATGCACTTACAAACCACTCTTTTGGCAGAAATAGTGATAAAGTACCTTTTGACTTATTAAAACAGGTAGTAATAAGTATTTAACCTTGTTTGCACCACAAAAATGCATTTGCAGAAATAGGCATAAATTTCATAGTTTTAATTTGCAGTATCGTGTGTCACGGGGACAACGTCGACTTCTAATTTCTGTTTCATGCTTCGTGTAGTGTCGCCACCTGGTAGAGACTTCTGGCAGAGACATGCAAAAGTCATTTCATAGTTTTCATTAACCAGTACCACATATCCCAGTGGACAATGATGATTTATTTTTCTAGTTTGGTCATTCTAGAGTGTCGCCACCTGGTGGAGACTTCTCAGAACCGGTGACGTCAGCCACGCTCGGAATTGTGCAGGTATTTTGGGGACTGGACAAGAAGCTGGCTCAGCGTAAACACTACCCCTCCATCAACTGGCTAATGAGTTACAGCAAGTATACACGAGTTCTAGAAGAGTATTACGACAAGAACTTTCCCGAATTTACGACGCTTCGCACCCAGGCAAGTCACATTCTGACAAAAATTTACTGCATGTGTGGCTACCTGCTGATCTGAACAGGTCATACTTAAGATAAACAGAGTGTATGTTGAGCTGATTTAGGAAGACAGCATGTATACTGAATGGAAGATTTTTCATGAGAAGGTCCTCGAGGAAGCTTGATGTGACCCTAGAAATGATGTGTTGATGCAAGGCAGCTGCAAATCCCCATGGTAGAAAAGAACAAGGGTGAGAGATCAAGGGTGTCTGTGGGGGATCAATGGTGCACATGGGTGGGATCAAAGATGCCCACCTGTTGGCCACCTCAATTGTTTTTGAGTACATCTAGCTTTTCACGATAAATTTTTTCAGTTATTGCTTCTGCAAAATAATGTTTTGAGTCAAATAGTCAACACAGACTGCTAATGAACAGATTATAAAAACATTTGATATGTTACATAGATTTCTTTAGAATGTGAAAAATTCCAAACAAGGATCAAGGGAGCCAAGTCTCCCCTACCGGTAATCAATTGTTTGTAGAGATCCATTTATGCGCCTGTCAGAACTTTAACCTTAGTATGCAGAATGAACATTGTTATAATAGAACAGACTGATTAATGCTTTTCTTTCATTTGAGGAGGATGTACAGTATGCTGTAATATGCTGCTACAAGTTGTCTGGACCAATTGATCATAACCAAATGGACTGTCTTTGTGGCCTACAGTAAGAAATATAATTATCATATGCATGTGTGTATGTATACCAGAAACTCCTTATAGGGCTGATTTTGCGGTGGTGAAAGATTTCCTTGAAAAATGAGCAGGGTCAAGGCCATATGGTTGCTATATAAAATCATGTACATCTATATTTTTTGGGAGAGCTGTAACAATGACTGCCTTGTAACTGCCTCTGCTGTGTGTAGTATGCTAGTATTGGACAGTTAGCATATGTTTCTTTTACAACAAAACCCTCTTTGAATGTTTGTGTTTTAGTGCCAAGAAATTCTCCAAGATGAAGAGGATTTGTCAGAAATTGTTCAGCTCGTTGGAAAAGTTAGCGACAGTCTTAGTGTTTCTTTAAACATTAGAACATACCAAGGTCAAGAGACTCAGTTTTTCTGTAGCAGAACTGAATGTAACATAAGATTACAAGTCAGTTGGCTTGGTGATGTTAAAGGCTTCTTATTGATCCCCATCATGTTAAGTGTGTATGTATGTATTTCCTAGGCATGTATATGTCTGGACAAGTTTCATCACCTCTCAGTAGTGCTGAAACAGGGGTGTTAGACTGATCTAAAAAGATGAGTTTTAAATTAAGTAAAACTAAAAATGCCTTTGAGTTGTACCTGGTTGACAGTTCAGATTTCAATGAAATGCTGTTCTAGAATGATATTCAATGCATAAAGATGCATGATGCACCTAAGTCGTTGTACAGGAGTGTAGCACTAACAGGTTTCCAAGGTATGTAGAGTGTAGCAATCGGTGACCCAGCTGGCTTGAGAGAAGAAAACACGGGTCTTAATGTGTTCTGGGGCCTTGCCATCTATCAAGGTGAAGAATCCTGAATATGCATGTGTGAAGTGCAAGAATTTCTTTGCAGTTATCATTTGCTGTTGGTGATGTTTTCAAGTTGCTGCCCTTGCTGTGGTTATAGCGCTACTTCTGTGCTTCAGGGATCACTGGCAGAGTCAGACAAAATCAAACTTGAAGTAGCCAAGATGATAAAGGACGACTTTCTGCAACAGAACGGATATGCTGCTTACGACAGGTTTGTAACTTGTCCTGCTTCATGCAAGAATTGCCGTTTGCCCTGCCATCTTGTGGTTTTCCCTGCCTTCTTAAAGGCACCCTGTGTCGTTATAGTTTACCCTTCCACCTTAAGGGTTTCCCATGATGTAATGTAATTGCAAAATTTATGTAGCACCTATAGTGAGATGCCCAGTTAACTTGTGAGTGGCTAAATAAAGAAGTCTATGGTTCATTTTAATTCTTTTGGATTCTGAAACACCTATGACTAGCTGTTAGCAACTACTGGCACATGCTTCAAGTCCTCTGGAATCTTTTAGGTCAGTAAAAATACTAGCAGTCATCCCTTTACCAATCAGTAGAGAATTGTGTTTTTCTTACATTACCTTACCTTTCCTTAAGTTAGCTGTCTTTCCTAAATAACAAGATATCTTATGAAGTTTTTGCATTTTCACTTTGAAACTATAATGGTATTAGCTGAATGAAAAAGTTTATAGAAATTTTGCAATCTATGTATATAGTTAGTCGGATGGGGAGGGAAATTGGAAATGGGTAAGCTGTGTGCTAACCCTTATCCATAACCTTTGTCCATAGCTCTGGCACAGACCTGATTTAAACGGTTTTGTTTAGTGTGATGTGCTGCATTCCTGCCTTTCACAAAAATGTTTATCTGCAATGCAAGTGTAACCATCGGTTGATGTCTTATGCGTTGTATTAATGGCACAATAAAAGTTTCCAGATTGTATTAGATTAGAAGTACAGGCAATACAGGTAAGGTTTTGTACAGGTAATGTTTTTGTGAGGTGATAACTTTGTGTCCTGGTGGTTGGTTGATCACCAAAATGCAGCCTTGAATTGGAAAGTGTGCAGGGTTGAACACACCTTGTGTAGGAACTCATCCTTAAGGCACTGCTTTTAAGTGCTACTATTGGATGTTTTGCTGTTAGATATTGGCACTTTACACATATAATGATATAATAAATAATTATTTTGCTTAGATACTGTCCTTTTTACAAGACGGTCGGAATGCTCAAGAACATTATGCAGTTTTACGAATTGTGCCAGCAAGCAACTGATGTGACGACACAAAAAGAAAAGGTCACATTGGCTATGATCAAGGAGAACATGGGCAGCCTCATACACAGGCTCAGCAGTATGAAATACCAGGTAAATACCAGAATGGAGGAGGCCGTAGCCTGTGGGTGGATTTTCGGATTTCCCCATAGATTGGTTACCTGTGCACTTGGATTGTCATGCTGGATCTTTAAATAAACTGATCTCAAATGTTGTCAGTCTTGTCACGCATGTCACGTTTGCTTGGCAACAACCTTTGCTTGATGCCCTGTGCTCCCAGTTTGCATACCTGGCGTGGCTTATTCAGAGATTTGAGTCTCTAGCTGGCATGGTCTGTACACAGGGACTTTAAATGGTGTGGCATCCATTCAAACGGGCAGTGGTGGTGAAGTATCTCACCGGTTCAATTCATTGCAAAAGGAGCAGGGTTGAGGCCATATGTTTGCTATAGAAAAACCCATACATTTACATTTACCTAAGCATCTTGGGCCTATGCATGTGCTTTATAACACTGATGCTACTGCAGTTTTTGGGTGTGACGTTTCTTCCCAACTTTCCTGATCGTTACAGCCTCTGCAACTTGTGCAGGTTTTATTAGACTTTTTAGAAGAGGATGACTTTAGGGTGACATACCTCTGCCACAAGTCTTATCTCAAGTAAGCTAAGAGTAACCCCTTTCAAGTTTCGGCATTTTCCCCTACACATCTTTAGCTATGAACCATGTAGCAACACATGTGCCTCAATGGACCAGCAAGTAATTGTATGCTTTAAATAATTACGAATTTACATTAGTATAGTAGTAATTCTTTACTTTGTGGGTTAAAAACCCTGTGTAGTTGATGGGGTTATGAAAGTTAAAGCAGTAAGGTCAGATGAAAAACTTATTAAAGAGATTACTAATTTTTTCACTGGGTTTTGAACTTGTAGCTTTTTGGATGTTTTCAAGAGCTGTGTAAAATAGACCTGTATCATCATCAAAGGCATAAGACATTCAGTAATTTGGCTGGAAAATGATTGGAAACTATTAGTCGTGGGACCTAGATTCAGAATCAACGTTTAGATTGAAACATTTCATTGTATATTTAGTAGCCCTTATAACCCGGGTTACGTATAAGCAAAATGAGAGGAAGAGGGTTTGGGTTAGATAAAAAGGCTGTCCCAATGTATATTAAATTGCAATTGAGGAATAGATCCTGATGCTATAATAGTCATTAGGTGATCGAAAAGTTTTTGAAAGTATTTTTGTTCATTGTCCTGGCTAATTTAAAAAAAATACTGATCCTACGAGTGAAATTTCAACCACAGGATCCAAGAATTGGTGAACAGAAGATAAAGGAAGTGTATGACAGAATCTCTCAAGATATGGTCGCTGCATTCAACAAGTTTGAAGAGATTCAAGTTGATCAAGATTAATCGCTCGGTGTGTCGGTTAAACAGATCCAATTTGCATCCAAATTGAATCTTTGCTGATGTTAAAATCGTGGACAATATGCAGTGTGTCAGCTTTTCACTGTAGTTGCTTTTCCACTTTGTGTTGCGTTGTTAAAATGTGTGCTCGCAGATTTTTGAAACTGGTTCTTTAATAAGGTAACTAAAATATTGTCTTAATCGTATACCCTAAACAATACCTGTGATATATAATTACCATCGATAGTAATATCTCGAATTTGTATTTTTATTGAATAAATCATGGTGCAAATGTTGAGTTCAAATGTTTCATTTTCTGATATGCTGAGTATGCTGTATGAAACTTCCGAGTTACGGATTTTGATCCGGAAAACTTCAATATGACTGTAAGGGACAGCTGCTGCCTCAAAGGAGGCAGACTGACCTGCAGGCTAACAGTTTGGCAGACACAAATAAACCTATTATCCTGTCGTCAAATCCTGAATTTGCCTCAGTTTGATAACCTACTTGTTATGGCTATGGGCCGTGAAGCTAAAATGCATAATGCATGTGGTGAAATGAATTAGAATAAAAGTTTTAGTAAAGTTCAATGTTAGGTTTTAAATGCAAGAATAAATATGTTAACTATGCTGCCACGGTCAAATGCTGGATCAAATGATTGTGTTTGGAATCAGTTTCCAGGCAGTCACTGGTGACTTGCTGAAATAGGTAGTAAAAGTGTAAATGTACACTTGTGTTTTGAACGATCGAATGGTCTCGACCCTGCTCATTTTTCAATGATTTTTTCAAGTGAGATCCATCATCACTGCAGCCGTTTGAATGTGTACCAAGTCATTTGAGATCTCCCTGTAAGAACTGTGTGAGCCCGAGATATGTAAAATGAAATACACGTTGTGCTCCAGAGTGGTGGGTCGAGTAAGAATATTTAGCGTAACATCTGTAGAACTGAGCTCTTGTATACTCCCATCCCGGGACGGAAAGTGCTGGAACTATGAGCGTGCAAGCGGCAGAGCTTTTAAAGAGCTCACCAAACACTGCACCTTTGCACCACGTTTGCCAAAAGGTTACTCAACATATATTAAATACTGCTTCTCAAATTCCTGTTCTTCTGAGAAACTGGCAGAAGCAGATTTTGTGATTTATGTTACATTATATTACCTAACACGATAACCCACGATAATGAATGTTTGCTTACTTATTTGATCAATATTTGGAACAGAGAACCGCTCCTAGTTTCGATTCGCGCGTTGTTATCGCGAGAACAATGGCAAAGTGGGAAAGTTTAAAGGGAGTGGATTCTTGTTGATGGAGTGAATTAAATAACGTCATAAAATTTAATAAAAATACTTTGATAACGCAAAAAACATTCAGTATAATATTCACAATCCACGAGCTGACGGTTCTGTAAAAGCAGCATAATCGCGTGTCGGTTAACTATGTCGGAAGTTGTCTGTTGTTCTCGCTGTAGTCTGATCTTGTTTGTACTTGAAACTCTGGCGGAAGATGTTACACTGGAGTCCTAAACTGATTGAGGATTGTGGCGACACAGAAGATTGTGATAGTTGTGATAAATTTGAGTAAGTTTTTGGGATTATAAATTGCATTTAACTATATTGATGTGACGAGCTTTCACCGGGAACACGTGCATTCAAAACCGCGCGAAATCTTAGCGGCATTGCCAACCAGACGTGCAGTATTTTTTACTGTATTCCAAACAACTACTGCCAAGATTCGCTGTTTGCAGGCATTTGAATAATTGATGTAAAACGATTTTGACCTGATTATCGGCGTGGTTTTTAATGCGCCATCGTTTGAGGCCTTGTAGATGCTTGCATGATAAGAGTTGGTCAGTATTTTATTATCATTAATAAAGTTTTTTTCCAGCTTTGGACATTTTTGCTTTAATTGATACATCTATGTTCATACACTTAAAATATTAAAAACTGAAATGATTCCACAGCCACGCTTGGTGTTGGACTAAAACATTCATGTTTCTTACATTTATTGAGGCTTTTACTGTTTTGTGAATGATCTGGAAGAACCAGCTGACAAAAAAATTCATGGGATCATTTGAACCTTTTTATAACAACTTTCCACTTCTGCCATCTTGACTTGCATGTAGAAGAGGGAAGAATTCTAATCATGGCTATAAATCCCACAGGCTCGGGTAGCTACAAATGTTTTTGTTAATTTCAATAGGTCGTCAGAGTATACTGTCTTTGACCAGCAGCTGGATAGTGGATGGATGTCTGGAAAGCGTCGACCGGTACTGTATATCCCAGCATTACAGTCTGACCAGGAGATCTTTGACTTCATGCTTGAAGATGTAGCCATGACATCTGTGAGTTTCTCAGAAGAGCAGGAGTTTGAGAAGACCATCCAGCCCAAAGATCACAATTCAAACATTCTCACGGAATCAGCCGAGGTAGTGCGTATGGACATGGATGAGCTGGAGGAGAAACACGCTGGTACTTCAGTTTCAGTGTGTGCATCAGAGCCTGGTTCTGCAAATGAAGAAGCTCCAGTTAAAACCAAATGGCAAAGATGTGATAACTTTCCATGTGAAGGTAAACATGACACTTTCCCACTCGAGTTGAATCGACAGAAACTGGAATCCACTTCTCCAGCTTCAAGTGACCATGCACTGGTCCTCTGCTCATCTTCTGGTTCCACAGTTGACAGTTTCAAGGCATCTGATAATAATGCTCCTTTTTGGGATGTTAACGGTGATCTTCGTCAGCCTTCTTCTGTCAGTCCAACTGACCACATTTCAAACAAAGAAAACCTGGATGTTATTGAAAATCCCTCTGAATCCGAAGATCCTTATGACATGCACATACTACAAGACTGTCTTCCAAAACTTAAGGTCACGACACCAGCCCATCTGCACAATGAAATCAGTGGTGCGTTCATGTCATACGCTGAAATGGAAGCTTCAAAATCTGTGCGGCAAATGCTGACTAGTCATGAGTCATGGGACTCGGGTGGCATAACAGCTGAATCAGAACATGACACAAGTTTCTGCTCAGTTGATAGCACCATGACAGTCTCGAGCGTAGAATCCCTGCCAAAGGTGTTCTACGATCCAGAGTTGCATAGTGGCCGCCACCTAACGGCTGTGTCTGTTCCTGCACTGCGACGTGGCCTTAATTCAGCGGCTGCAAATTGCGATCGAACTGTGATGTCATCTGGAGCTTCTTTTGACTGTGATAGGTCCCAACCGAGTAAATCAAAACTTGAGACAAAGTCTCGTTTTAGGAGTGGTGTGGTTGGATTCAGCGTGGCTTCTAAGTTAAGAACGCCTGAACCAAACCCATCCCATGCTACATCTTTCTCCACTTCTTCGAAATCACGATTTTCCAGGAGGCCCGAACCAGCGTTGAGTAAGGCAATGGTTAAACTTGTCTTTCCTAGTCCAACTAAGTCATCGTCTGTGAATAGCTTTGTTGTTGAGAACCAGCGAACAAATGGTTTTATGGAGCTTTATAGTCAAACCTACGGAAAACGCCTTCGAAGCCTGAAGACTGTTTCCACAGCTGAAGACCTTGACGCCAAGCGCAGATGCCAGCGAAGCACAACTCCACAGTTTGGAAATTTTAAGACAGAACCTCAGGATGAACATAAAAATAATGAGAACCTTGCCAAAACTGATAAGCTACATGCACGACTGAGTTCTGCTCGCTCTGCAACGGTTCCTCGTCAGCAAACATCTTCAATACCGCGAGACCATAGACTGGGGATTTCTGGAGCAACACCGCATCCTTGGATGTCAGTACAAAGTTCAAATTCGGCTTCTGGTAATTCTTATGCCCATCATCCCAGTCACAGACGTAGTCTTTTTTCACTTGAGCCGAAAAGGCATGCTCTGTCATCGTTTGATAACGGCCATACCGTTTCCCTGAATGTCAAAATGTCTGGTCCCAGTCACGACGTTTTAACAGATGAATCTGCAGGTTAGCATGCTTGTTATCTTTCCGTGTTCTTGATGCAGGCATCGCTGTGTGTGATTAATTTACACCAATTTCCGTTGTATTGCATTTGTGCTAGAGTACAACTGTTGTATATAACTCCAAGTTCTGTTGGAATTTGCATAACATATATCTGAGAAAGCAATGCAAGCCAAAGTAAATGCTCATTTCTTTAGCATCTGTATGAGCAGCAGTACTTAGCAGTGGGTGTCTGGTTACTGAAAACATGCAGAACTGGTGGCTCTCCAGAAATTAGGCAGTTTCCTTTACTTTACGTGGCTGTCTTATGTAATGCACTGGAAATCTAATCCTGGCTGCTATAAGTAGAGTTATTCGTTCATTCAGGTATGTGGCAGGTTCTACAAATCAAAGTAGACGACCACAGAAGGTTAATGGCAGGTGGACCCTGATTTTGTCTGGAAATGACCTAGAGTTTTGCCGTGAGACTCATTCCAGTATCCTTAGGAAAATACCCATATCAGGAACAATAGCATTTGTCCTTGAGAAAATTTATAGCCTAGTTTAAGTACTGGTAGCATTTTCCACCTGTCTTAAGTTAACAGTTTCAACCTGCATTAGGTTTATGTCTTTAGGTCTGTGAGATAGCAATGGCTATTGCCTTTTAGAGGAGCATAAAATGTGTTACGTGTATGAATGCTTGTTTATGTACCTGCAGAAACACTTGTGCTAAAGCTATACCAATCTAAGAGGGAACTAGTTGTTGGTAAGGGTGTGCTTTCTTTTTAAGTGGACTGACTTGTCTTTAATTTAAAGGATCTGGTGACCTAGAATCGTGTTGCCGAGCAAAGAAACGGCCCATCTTGGACGTGAGTTCCGTCAATTTTGTTTTATGTTTCATTTTTAAGAAAGTACAGCAGGTTAAGTCTTGCATACTCCAAACAGAACTTAGAGTTGTGCATCTGTTTTTCCTGATTCTTGGTCCTAGAAATGACATCTTGCTAATTACTTCTTGTAACATAAAGATATGGCACTCCCTTTGGATCAATCTTCCCCTGCATGTGCATACCTTATGTCTTGACTTGGTTCAATGTATAATTTAAGCCTAACTTATACCTCGCTTGTTTAGTTCCTCAGTTTAACGACAGCTTATGGCATCAAAGGTCGTTGCCCTCCTCCTTTATCCAGGCTTGGGACTGGCACTACACCGAAACAAGGCAGTGGTGGAGTTTCCTCGCTTCTTAAGATGGGTTGCATGGCCATGTGTGGAGTGCTTTGGGAGATTTTGAAGGCACCATGTAAGCATCTTGATACAGAGATGCAAACTTCAATGCATAATTGATTATAATTATCATGTTCCAGTTGCGATACATGATATTGTAACCAACTGAAGCTGCGACCACCTTTCACTGGTAGAGTCATTGGGGAACATGCTTTTAGTTCAGCCTCACCCATGACTGAGCAAAATTTCTTTATCAATCAGGTCCACTCCATCAATCTGATCCTTCAGGCGTCAACTCAAAACTTTTATTTTCTTAACTCACGTGTCACCTAGTTTTCCTGCTTTGCTACTGGTTGTCTCCCCTGAGCGACTGACCGTGCCTCTGATTCAGATTTTTATGCTGGCACTTTAATCTTTTAGTATTCATTCATTCATTCTTCACAGTTGACACCAGTAACAAATGCTTGGTGATGGAGAAAGTCTTGTGCGGCTTGCCCTGAGTCATTAGCAGCATCCACTCTCAAACCCACAACTGTTTGTCAGATGGCAAGCACTTTACATTAGGTATTCGACCAAGGTGGCATGAAACTGATGATTTATGCTTTTTTTAAAATTTTTCTGAACTTGACCAGCCATTTTCAGTTGCTGGGACTTTGTTGGGTTTTCTTCAAAATGGAAATCCTCTAGTGTTTGCCCCTTAACACTATTGCATAAAAATTTGCTTACACAGATGAGTGTTTTGATGATTTTGATAGTGCAGCTGCTTAGTACAAGCATCTGTTGTTATTCCACTTAAGTAACAAATAAATTATTGTTGGTTGTTTGGATAAATTCTTTTTATTATGATAAATTTTTAACATGCACAAAGTCACACAGATATATGAATCTACGGTAAAGATCAGAACAGGTTTTCAGTACACGAAAGATATGTTTGCTTATGGGAAAGAATTTTTCAATTTCTAAAGGATTGCAGAAAATAAAATTGCTGTAAATTTTATTCAGCAGCCTGGTAAAGTTGGCAGCAAAAGAGCATTTACACTGTCCCCGCCTCTTGGCAAACGAAATCCACTTCTTCAGAAGTTCTTTGATAACATTCCAGTTGTGACTGCTACCAACGTCATGCAGTATGTGAGTACAGCAAAGAAAATTTTTTAGCATTTTGCTTGTGAAAGGTTTTTCCTACACATTTTCTAATCTATTCTGAATCTTTAGTGACTTCTGTAGTAAACTAGGAAAATTAGTCTCCCTTTTCTTTTTGTGAGAGTTAGGGGTTTGCTTGTTTTCCTATGCAGGAAGGTACAGATCACAAGGTCTGTAACAGTATGTGTGTGTGCATCACAGTTTCAGCTTTACATACACCGCTGTCTGTCAAAGTTCTGTCAAATCCGTGTTTCAACACCTTTGAGAGGTTTTAAAAGGAGCTATATAATTGTTCAGAGTCACAGATATGTGCACTTGAGTTTCCACTTGCTTCCCAGCTGCTCGTTGACGCAGTTCTGAGTCAGGAGGGTATAGATCCCAAGATCCACAGCTTTTTTCATAGAAAATGCTTTAGTGGCCAAGTATTTAGACACTACGATTGCAGTTATTTCTTGCACTGATTTATCAATTAGGATCTTTTGGGTTATAGCAGGCAGTTTTACTTGATAGAGTGACGATCAGATTGAGGCAGTTACTCTGAAGAATACGCTTCTCAACAGAGGTCAGAGCGCCAAGCCGAACAAGGCAACCATGACAACCCAGCAGACCTCATGTTAGTACTCTATGATTTGGTTCATATGTATGTTATCAGTGGTAACTGTGAAATGTAATAACTCGTTACTATAGTCCTGGGAGGCAAAGCGCAAAAAAGCAAAGCCTCAAAAATTGAAATGTATTACACTCAGTGAGTAAAAGTCGAAACAACCTGACCTTAGTTATACATTTGTCTTGAAATGCTTTACCATGATTTTCTAGGAACTTGTGAAACTTCCACTGAATGAATTAATAACAACCATGTAAGTGTACATGTTTTTCTAATGGCCTTGACCCTGAGCATTTTTCAATGAATTTATCTGGCGAGATCCTTCACTGTTGCATGTTCGAATGGGCACCACGCCATTTAACGTCCGATTGTATGGACCGTGCTAGCCCGTGATAAAAGTACTTTAATATGATCAGATTTGCTACCGCTTGTTGGCAATGTGTCCGGCATTCAAATTATTGTAAAATATATTAATTTCAGCTTGTTTATAATAGTTTATAATTGGTGTGTCAGGCATTAATAACCTTTGAGCTGGTAAGACTGCCTATGCTGAATTCATTTTCACATTGCCATTTTAGATTACCTATCCTAAAGTAACATATTAAAATGGTTGAGCCACAAGTTGGACAGTGGGAGTTTATATTCCTGAGGCAAGTGAGTTTTGAGAGAAGTGAATTTAGGGGATGTTTTGCATGTTCATTCACTCATACATTCTTTGAGAATGAATGAGTGAATGTGATTGTTTCCTGTTGAAATCAGCTGCAAGACCACCGAGTAGACTCAAGTGGAGAGCTGACCTGGTTACTATGGTGACAGAGGGTTCAAAGGTTCCTATGACAACAGCTACAGCCACAGCTAGAAAATCTATCCTCAATGTGGTATGTGAAACGTTTTGGATTGTTGAATATGGACTGATTTAACAACTGTTTCAAGGTGGCTTGACAAGTCCTGGGATTGGCATGATGTTAGGATAAACATACATATTCAATAGATGCAGACAACTGTTAAGATGCCTGGTTAGCATTTACTGCTAACCTCTAAGAGCAAACAGCTCCTGTTCTTGCAAGAGACTGATACTGAAGTTTAAACAAATATCATTGTACTTAAGTGTGGCTTGGTTTTCATGGGCATATCAGAAAGGCTTAGTCATCTCTGTCTGCCAAATTGATTTAATCACTGTTCACACTACAGAGACCAAAGTAACCCCAGCTTGTTTTTCTGAATTTGTAGAAATCATGCGACATCATGACATCGTCCGTAGCCCAAGTCTCCGAAAGCCAAGAACCTTAAAGAAAGACTCAGTCCATGTTTCCAAAAAACTTGAAGCAATGATTTTTTGCCTTTAGATCCTGTGTTCTTTTGAAATAATATAGAAAGTAAAATATTGCAGTATTTTTGTATGAATCAAGCAATTCAATTTATGTGAAAGAAAACTGCAATTTCCTTTTTGTTTTGTCCTCTGTAGAGATGGTAGCAAGCTGCAAATTCAGAGTTTTCTAGCACATAAAGTTTGTGTTAACTGCAACTACGTGGTTATGGCCGTTTCACACCCCTGGAATATTCTGACATTCTTCCCTGCCATTATGTTCAGTGTGCACCAGATTATTGCACAACAGGGTAGGAATATGCCAATACGTTTTTCTTAGGTGTGTGACAAATGCTATAGACACGTGTTCTGTGAGTGGGCATTGCATTTAAAAGTCTTGACAGGATGTTGGCAATACTTTTGTGCCCATAGTAACACTACACCAGAAGCTATAAAATACAAAATGAGATTCAGACTGGGCAAGAAAAAAATCTGTTTTCTCCATTTATTGAAATCACTCCAAAGTTCTGACTCCCAGCAGATGTGTGGGATGCATGGAATGACCACAACAGTTCATTGGCTGATGATGCACAGTCCCCCAAAACTAAAACTATTGATCATCTTGTTTGTGCTTCTTCTTTTTCTTCTTTTCTGTAGTTTGCTGGAATAAAATTTACAAAATTCGTCAAGAATTTTCTGAAAACGACTGCAAGTACCCCAAAATACAACATATTCTGGATTTATAATATACAAGACGGCAAATGGGTTTTACAGCCACTTGAAATTTACACCTGCAACTCTTTCAAAATGTACCATTTGGTAACTGCTGGTTAAGACGTTTGAGTATTTGTAGTGGAATGCAAATAAAGACAACAAAGGAAAACATGGCATGATGGCTTAGGGTTTGCTTTGAAGCTTTAGCAACTATCCTCTTCCATGCAGTATATCTGAATACTACTTGAGCAAAACGCTGCGTCACATCCTCTCCTTAAAGTTATACAAATGTGCATGTGTCTACTATTGTTCTATTGGTAACACGCTTAGCCCATCATCTAAAGAATGTGAGTTCAAGTCTGCCACATAGACTTTGTCTTGCAACCCTAAAGCTGTTTACTCGTGCTTTGGTGCCGTTTCGTTAGGAACATTACTTCACTTGCCACAGAGCCAGCCGGCCCAATATTTCAACATTTGCCAGGGCTACATACACATCTTTAGAAGCAAAGTGTAGATTTAGAAAGAAGTTCGACAACCAACCTGTGCAACTGGCTCTTCAACTGTGGACTTGTCCTGTGCCTCTTCAGCTTCATGCTTGTGTTTCTTCTTCTTCTTTTTCTTCTTTTCTGACACTCCCTAAAAATGTAACCACAATACCCTACACATACTGTCCAAATAAAGATAACATAAAGGACTCGTTGCACAGATTAAAAGAAAATAATCTGCAAGTGCATGTGCTGTATGTCAAATATCCAATTCAATATTAAATTTTTTAAATTAACAAATATTTAATATTACTCAGGTTTTTGTACTTCACCTAATATACATTTGAGACTGAAAAAACTATATGAGTCGTTCGTAAAGAGAGGGAAAGAGGGGTCATATAAATGTGGTCAAATGCAGACAAAGGGAGGAGGGGTTATGCCCAACATGGATGTCTGCATCTAAATTTGGTACAGTTTATTTCAGTACAGCCAGTGTCTTGAAAACTTCAGACAGCATTGTATATTTAGAATCCTTAGCTGGACGGACAGCATCAAAATACCCCACCCCATAGCAGTTAGCCGTACAAGATCAACAAGGTAGTCTAATCTAGGCCTTAGTACTCTGCTGGAGTGTGGATGTCCTCAAAGGGGGTTGAAGAGAGTAATGCCAAATAGACAATGGGAGGGTTAAAAGTAGGTCATTTTTGCAGACATGCTTTATGAATGACCCCTTAGACAACTTACTTCAGCAATGGAGTCTTGTGTGACGTTCAGTGATTCTTGCGTGACATTCATAGACGTGTCTTGCGTCTGATTCAGATTTTCGACATCTTCGCTCTTTAATTTCTTCTTCTTTTTTTTCTTTTTCTCGCCATCGGCTGGTGGTACGGCTTCCACTGGTTTAGGTATGGTTGCTTCTTCAATGCTAGTTTCACTGCTGCTGCTGGGCTCTCGCTTCCTCTACAAACCATTCAGTACAAACAATAGCAGAATTAGCAGTCATCAGTGTCTCCTTGCATAAACTGAACTTAACACAAAGATGATAAAGTTACATGACGGTAATCACGTCTTCAGTGGAAAGCAATCACCAAGTTCTTCTCATTCTTCTATATGAACTATTCAATAAAAATAAAAACCAAGATTTTTAGTCACCATCTCCTGATGTATTTAAAAATAATCTTAAAATAAGACAATTTAAATTACAGTGATTGCAGCTGTTCTGAAAAGCAATCACTGAATTATATCTTATGTGTAAAATGCCTGATTTTATTATTAGGTTTTAACCCAAGGCAGAAGTGATCCGTCAGCAATGAAACTGAATTAGTTTAGGAGTAGACAGTTGGTGACTGATGCAGTTATTATTATTTGTAAATATTATTATTGAAAATTTAAGTCTACCTTTAAAGCGGGTGGCTCTGACGTCACCCCTGGTGTTGCAGGAGCCGCTGTTTCTGCTTGTGCTGAGCTGTACAAATAGAGCAGAACGTATAAATAAATAATCATAAAAGCAACCCAGGGTAAACATGAAAACTACAGGCAAATATCATTAAAATGCTGCTGGTTATCAGTTTGTAAAACAAAAAGAACATTTATTTCACTACTTCTATGCTGTACAATAAAAGAGAAGCCACGTACCTGAAGTCAACATATGCAGACGTCCAGTCTTTAGGCGTCTTTTCATTTTTCTTTCCGTATTTATCAAGCAGCCCTTCCTTGATCATCTGCTTCTTTTTGCCAGCCTACACACAAAGATGGTCACAGGACAGCATAAACAAAGCTTATAATGTAAGTGCATTCACCACAAACAGAAAACCAAGCTCTGAATGGTTAAAGAATGATCTTCAAGCTGCATTCTGGTCTATCCTTAATGTGACAATTTAGGATGCTGGGAAATTCCCAGACGTGCCCCTTCAAAACGTTCTGCACGTGTTTAATTCGAGCAGCCAACGTGTCTGAGTTACGTGCTAAACGTACAGAAAACTAATGCTATCTGAATGCTGATGACACAGAAATGTGTGCAATTGATTTCGCTTTTAAAATTATTCACGTGGATACACCTTCAATGCATCCTTTCAGCCGAACTCTACCCTAACACGTTTACGAAATTCCTTCCACAAATCTTGGCTGTATGAAACCGTGATGTTAGCGGCATAAGAGTTCCTAAACAGAGAAATAAATTAGTCTCAGAGTAGATCATGACTCACCACTGGACCAAGGCCCCATTTGCGAGGGTAGGTGTCTCGAGCCATGACGACTCTCTTAATCTTGGCAACCACACCGTGGTCACAAGTGGCGATGACTGCTGTCGTCATCTGAGCAATGGCTAAAAGCAAACAGGAAATCAATAAGTCACTTGACATTCATCTAATCTAATGACTTCAGCAGCACTGTTAAGCATCAACTGATGGTCTCTTAAAGTGAAACCAGTCAAAATCATAAACCTTTGGAGAACCTCAGTCAAAATCCAAAGTTGGGCTATGGTGGGTAAGCCACAATCTAAGCTAATTTACAAGTGCAATAAGACACAATAGGTTCTTAACCAACACAGATTACACACAGAATTCTTGTGAAAATAAACTGCAAAAGAATGTTTTTTACTCTTAAGTAGAAAGTTTTGGTCATTTGTGATGAAGGGTTGTTGTAGCGGGTTTACCAGGGTACATCCCAAAACTCTGAGCTCTACTTTAAGTGGGGCTAAATAAATAAATTGCAATAAAACAGATCTAACAACACATTCACATGTTACGATTTAGATTTGGTTATTGCAAGCATGTGAAACAGGATCCTGGAGATTAAATCCTGGAGAAGATTAACTTAAATTTAATTGTCCCACTTTCTTTTGCATCATTACAATTATCTGCCAAAAGGTAGAGATTAGTGTTTGTACTATCAAAACACATTCATGCCACCAGTTTTGTCCACTTACTTCAAAAGAACCACAATAAAGTGTGTCTATAGGGCACAATGACTACAGTTATAGTCTTTGAGTATTCTGGCTACATTAGTTTCAAACATTATTGTTCTTAGTAAACAGCCTTCCTTTGTGCAAGTCAAAAAGCAAATCTGAACATATGCAGAAAATGAACCTAACAGGCTTAAACTGTTGGCCAAGTTCTCTTACCAAGTGCAATGGCTTCACCCTTCGTTGTAACTATAACAATCTCCTCATTCATCTCAATCCCATCCTCGTATCTCAGAACACCGGGCAACATGATCTTTGCACCATAACAGACAGCATTCACCTAATACAGATCAAATGATATCAAAAGTAATGTAGCTCAGTTATAAAAACTAACTCATCAGAACTTCATTTTGAGTCTCCAACTAGTGTGGCATGGTAGCCTAACAGACAGAGAGCTTGGCTTGTAATGCGGAGAGTACAGGTTCGAGCCTTCCCTTAGACGGTTAATGTGTAGGGATGTTGAGCAAGTCCTTCACTCACAATTGCTTTGCGCCTCAGACTCAGATTCACTAACCTTGCATGTGTAATAAATACAAAATAATAATAATAAATTAGACTTTAAACACAAAAGATAACAACTCCTCAACAACAGCACTGTACGTGATATGAATATGTGGTGACTCTTACAATTATGTAGTGCCACTCAAACATGCTGTAAAATGCACGAGACTTTACCAGAAAACTAAAAGATGCACAACCTTCTTTCATAAATAAAATTAATTCATAACATTTAATACTTCAAAGCTATTTCACCAATTTTCCATGAGAAATTAGCAGGCTAATTAACTAACAAACCCAAGAACCGAGTGTCAAAGTGAAAGCAGCTTTGACTGCCAAAGCTTACCGCGCTGTCCTTCATAATGATGCGCTTGTGAGACACAAGCAAAGCTTCGAGAGGCTTGATCACTCGTCGCAGGTAAGATTCGTCCTTCTGATGGTCATATGCATACTGGGCATCAATCACATCGAACATTGACACCATTTCGTCCTAAGCACAAAAAGCAACACTTGTTCACTCTAAGCAAAGATTCAACAAATCTACATACGTTGTATTCCTGGACTAATACGAGTTTGGAGTCTATAACATACACTGCTCAGATAAACCTCAAACTTAACTTACGGCCTCGGATTGAATTCCCGATCGAACGCGACGTAGTTCCTGCATCTGTCCGTTCGTTTTAAGCAGCACCCCGATGTGAACACAAAGCGTACGAATGTAGGTTCCGGCTTCACAGCTCACCCAGAGAATTCCTGTGTTAGCCATTGAAATCGGTATCAGGTTAAATGTCTGGCCATGTCTCAAAGACAGCCATTTTAGTGTTAGGAACTTTCAACTTCAGGCATAATTTAGGACTTTAGGAAAATTCTAGTTTAAAGCAAACTAGAGCAAGTCTAAATTTAAAAGTCGCTTTCTGCACACAATTGCTTTCAGTTAGTCATAGCAGCCTGACACAGAATTAGCACACACACGCACATATGCACACATATTGGCCACGTTACTGTACTGTTCGATTTATACAGCAAATCTTACCAAAAAAATTATTCATAGACAACTGCAGAAACACGAGATATACAGGCACGTTAATATAGTCTAGATCAAAATCAAGCCAAATATATCAAAACGAGAACAATGCGATACACATCCTAACGTAGTGTCAAAAAATTTCAATGCGCTGGACTGCTGAATTGCAGAGGAGATGCGAAAACCGCACCCAAGTAATTACCCATGTTCTTTTCGTTGTCATACTCCAACAGTTTTGACTCGTAGATTGTTCGCACTCTCAGCTGACGCTTTACGGCCGAAATGAGAGGCGGCCGTTGGAAAACAGCTCCAATCAGAGTTTCAACGGCCTAAAAATAACACCATAATTACCCCTTAATGGAATTATTTTCAAGATGGCAAATGCATTTTACGAAGATTAGCACACCAGCCTGCAATTTTTTTAACAGTCAAATAAAACAAAAAGGTTTAATTACTATAAGCAAATTGAGACTAAAGGACCCCATGCAATTATTTTTAAAGAGTAAAGGACAGTGAAGCAATCGTCTTTTATAGTATAGCTAAACAGTTCAAAAAGAGTTCCTAAAGAGTGTAATAGGATAAATAGAAAACTTTCTGAAATGTATTTTCACTCCAACATTTAATTTAAGAGTTCTTACCTGCAGAATTTTCTTTTCTTCGTCTACAGCACTGTTAAGTCTGAAGATTGCCACATATTCCTTTCCTGCACTCTGCTGTGACTTGACGAGTCGAGTGGCACGCTCGATGCAGACAATGAGGCAGCCAGTGACCTTGGGGTCAAGCGTGCCGCTGTGACCGGTTTTCTCAACACGAAGTATTCGCTTGATCCAGGCAACAACCTCATGAGATGAAGGATTGGCTGGTTTGTCAAGATTTATGAAGCCACTCCTGCATGAAAACCAACACAATGTACCAGGTTAAGTGTGATCATTTATTTTGTGTGTCTGTACCCATATCTACGGCACATAGCACGAATCAGCATTACATATTTGCTGGTCAAAATCAGTGGGGGAAAAGGTGACGTGGAAAGCGACAGCACTTGATCACAGATGCAAGGTGTTGGAAGAGACAGACTGTTTCAATCGAAACACCAGAAATGCAGGACAGACAATGCCCATGGTCTGCTGTTGATTGAGCCATGCATATCAAAGGTCAGTGGCATGAACGAGCAGCCTTTATTTTGTGCACTTCCTGAAGCCGTCAGTTCTGCGGCTTCACCACCCGACACACGTCTTGGACAGGTAAAGGATTCCACCGTATCTGCCACAGCGGTGTGCCACATTGTACTTCTATTTAACCTGAGATGTCATAATTACTTTAAATCCCCAGAAATTTCACATGCCTAATTTTTCATTTCTGAGGGATCATTTCTACCTTGGGTAAAAAATGATGACTATTTTCATAATTATTAAAATTATTATAATTAAAATTACTATTCTATTAAATATGAAAATTGTTAGCTCATTAACAGCTTGCCTGATGTATTCATCAATTGGTCGTTGTAGAGGTGAACAACCAGCAGCCAACGGTGTGTAATGCGTTGTTCGCACATTCAATTTATGGAAGTTCTGAAAAATAGCAGTCATACAATAAATGTACAGCTTGTACAAAATAATTTTCTTTAAAATCAAATGCAAGCAACAGGGCACATCTGCATCACTGGTTGAAGTAACTTCACACTAACATTCCCAACACAATCTAATACTAAACCATCATCTATGGAATAAAAGCACTGAAAGGCTCAGCCCTTGTCTGAAATAATGGCCAGTGATTGCACATTAGTCTTGCTTTTATTACAAAATAATCACTCAATTATTATTATTATTATTATAAGATTTATAAAGCGCAAGTTAATATAACCAAATACACCAGGAAAGGCGCTGTCAGCAGCTCGGCCTAATCAGATGACGTGAACAGGTAAGTCTTCAATCCTCTCCTGAAAACCTCAAGTCTCCCCCTTTGAGATGGTCACTGAGCAGTGAGGATGATGAGGATTTAAGAAGTCTTAAGACTACAGTGGCTTTTGACATCTTTATTAAAAGGGTGGTACAAATGTTAGATGTGTAACAGCTGGACTGTCAATCCAGAAGTTGAGAGTTCACATCCCTTCCAGGAGAAAAAACATTTTAGGAATTCTGTTTCAGTAATACCCTGAATAAGTAAACTCTGCTGAACAATAAGTACATTCACTGTAAAATATGATCAATGGGAGGATCAAGCAACATGGGAAAGAACTTGCCAACCACATAATTATTTATGTGGAGACGCCTTCAATGCATCCTTCTCTGTCTAACTGTACCTTGAACATGATTCTAAAATTCCTAAGGCTAAGATAATAGCCACTTCATACCATAGCTGTCTTCCAAAGCAGGCTTAAAAAACTTCACTGTACCCAAAAAAGCATTTAACCAAAATTATGTATTAAGAGTAAATGCAATCAACTGTTTACCTTGAGTAAAAGAGGCCACTGAGCTGTGTCCAATTTGTGTTCACTTTTGGATGGTTCAATAAGAAACTGTTCAGAATGCTGAATCTCCTGTTGAAGAAATTAACATCTAATCCAAGTTTTACTGGAAGATAAATTTCCCTGGCAAGCTAAGTCTCCTTTCAAACTGCTTCATTTGTAGTGTAAGTAATGTTTCCTTTCTAATGTAATTGGCATTTTATGCAATCATGTCTTCAGGTCTAACGTAACGTGTCTTTGAGAAGTGCTATTCTCAACTACAGATTTATTTTCACCAAATTATAATTTTTACATTAAAAAAGTATTTGGACTAAATGTCACATTAAATATGACGCACTAAATATGACGTGTATGTGGACATCATATTCCCTGCAAAGCTAAATGGTGTTAAGAATTTGTAGTAGTTATCGTAATCAAAATCTCAGGATTATGATTAGTAGCTAGTGAAATCATAAACGGCTGCAAAGACCACATGATGTCAGAAACACTGGCATTTCTTCAGAGTTTGTTCAAGCATGATGAATTCATATAGAAAGCAAATTTAAGTTGTTTCCTGACGTGTGAGTAACTGAATTTACTTAGTACTACCAATCCAAAATGGATAATTTGCTCTTTTATAACACTTGCTGATTCTAAACCTGAACCAGTTTTTTTCATTTCACTTACCGCAACGTCCATTGTTTTTCTCTTTGCCTTTTTTGAATGTTTCTCTGCAACTATATAGAATTTATAAACTCTCAGGTAAACCATAATGCAAAACTGATTCTCACATAAACTGATGTAAATGGAAACAGTAAACTTTATCAACTTGGGTTGTTCTTGTTATCTGTTCTATGAACACTCTATATATAGTTAGAGTGAGCTTAACATTATTTTATTTTCAGTTGCATGGTTCTGTTAGCAGAACCTGTGGCTTTCCATTAGGCACTTGCAATAATATCTCTGCATTTAATGTACATGAAGCTATTGCTTGGTATACAGTAAATGGTGTTTAAGTTCAGTTCCTTAGATTTGGTCAACACAGGAGTGGGATTTTGGTATTAGAAACGATTAATTTAGTGACAGAAAATCAAGACAATGTTTAACTGATGTGGGAAGAGCAAATTGAATGTGTTTTTATCACATATGCCAGATTCGTACAATACGCTGCTTACTTACAACTTACGACCCTCATGCACGCATTTACATGCACCAGGGTTGATTATGGCAATCCAGTTTGCACAGGGCTAACCCTTTTCCTGCATCAACCAACCACGATCTATACTAAACGTTGCAGTCCGGCTGATTGGAGGTATACAGGTAGATTTGGGCATAATTTCCGCATCATGTGGGAGTAATTGCACATCAAGTTTAAGATCTTACTGCTCATGTGAAATTGCCTTGCAGGCTGTGCTGCATCATGCCTGTGAATAAGCTGGTTCCCATGACTTAGCTTTCTTTGGGTGCTGTAGAAATTTCATGTTTTTTTACGTTATCTCAGGGAGTTGTGTGTCTGGGTCTCATCCATTCCTGGTCACAGATCTTTTTGTTCTGCTTCATAGGGTGAACTGGCAGTCTCCTGAATTGCACTTCCACGATTCATTACTGAAGCGTTGCTGTGGTTGGTCCAAATTTCTGGAAATAGGCTGCCTAACACCTTATGACATTAGCTCCTTCGCCTTTCTTTACTACTATTCTGTAAGCGACCATTCTGTTCGATCGTGGTTTTGTGATGTCGCTAGCGTATCTAACGAGTCTTTTGTTTGAAAGGCGCCATATAAATCTGTGATTACATTTACAAAGATCCGAAGCATTCGGAAAATTTTAATTAGCCGCCACCTATGTGAATTATCAAAATGTTTTGATGGTCGAAAAGATGACTTAATTTGAATTAAACAGCGGGTATAAACTATTTTACAAATTTGCACACGAAGTATCAGTTGAAAGCACGCGCGATTACTACTCAGTACCGCATGGGAGCATCACTGAGCTAAATGTGCAACTAAGTACGCAATTTTTAAAAATATACCATACAGCCTACATGGCACACCATTAACATTTGTTTTAAACTTAGGAAAGTTCAATTTTTACCAGTATTATCCATTTTATCCAAAAATCTCTAACGCTCACGTGCACGACTATAACATGAACTTCAAGGAAAATGGCAGAATCGCTAGACCGGAAGTCGGCGACTGTGCGCCATAGACAATTTTCGCTGCGCTAATTTAGTGTCAAACAAGTATTCGAAACTCCGCCTCGGGGGGTTGCAAACCAGCAACTCTTCGTGCCGGTCCCAAGCCCGGATAAAGGAGGAGGGTTTGTCAGATGAGTGTCGATGCGCTGACAGTAAAAAAACAAAGACGATTGAAATCTGATGCCAAGTTAAAATGGCATCAGACACCTACGGGCGCTGAGCCCACGGTTCACGATGATGATGATGAAGTATTCGAACTTCTGTCGTAGACTTTCGAGGACCTAAATCTACTTTCATGACCGAAAATTTCATTTTTGGGTACGGGACAGCTCGACGACGTGTCCTAAAATCAAATGGGGCATGTCACATTGGCCTTCGAGGTCTTTCTCCTTCTGTGTCAAGTTTCCAACCACAGATCGCACCCGGCCCACACCATAAGCAAATGGCTTCACTGTGCGACAAAAGCTGTGGAATAAGTTAAACACTCGCCTCTTTTGCTGTGTTAATTATCGGATGAACATATTGGGATTACTCATCGCATCAGCCTGGCGCTTCTGCTTTTGAGTATGCCCTGCTATAACCGAGATGTCATAATTTTTAGCTTCCAGAAACAAAAGTATTGAATTAATTTTTTTCTTATATTTAACACAGTGCCACTTCTGGCTAATGGCAATGCATCAGGCCCCCGAATGACGTCATATGGCTGACGCTAAAAGGCTGCCATCTTGCAAGTAGATGGAGTCAAAGCGTTCTTGTATTACTCCGTTGCTTTAGTGTAGAAAAACGTGCGAAATGGCTGAAATAGAAAGTAAATCTAAATCTAAAGATTGTACGAAAAATTGTGTTGCATTTGGATTCAGTAACGTTGCCACTCTGGAGTCAAGAACGGCAGGAATAACTTTCCATGCGTGAGTATTTACAAGTTTACACTTAGCCTCAGTGATCGTAATCGTAATCCTGAGATTTCTACAGCGCCCAACGAAAGCCGCGTCTCGGGGACCATCGTATTCACAGGCGTTCAGTCAAAACAAAATCGACAGGCCAAATTATTCGGATAGATAGCATAACTTCACGTCGTGATATGGAGCAGTATAGCATCCCATCGCCTACAGAGGAAGCAAGGGGTTACTCATGTCCATTCTTTAGGCCAAATTATGGTCCCAAAGTTACAAGATTACTCCATTTTGATGAGTCCCTGAAATTTAAATCAGGCAGCCTTGCAAAAAGTTATGGTTTACTCAAACAAGACAAGAGTCTGAGCCCAAGACTCATGCCAAGTTTAACTTATGTTTATCGATGCACATCAAAACAGTTCCTTACTTCCAATTAGGTTATGGTTCAACAAAAGTTTATGATAAGCTGCTGATAGTTTGAATAATTTTTTCTTCAGATTTCCAATGTCGAAGCCAGATCGTGTCAAAGTCTGAGAACATGCAATGCACAGAGTTAACTTCAAAGCCTCTAAATGGTCATATGTATGTTCTGTACACTTTACACCAGATTGCTTTGACCGCAGTGGTCAGACGGTTCAACTGAGGGAAGGCGAATGTTACAAATGTTTAGTTACTATATAAGCTGTATGTTGCCAGCCATGTCAGCCAGCTTCACCATTTTGTTACCCTATGCTGCAGTGTTCACATGATAAATGTTAAATGTTTTCATTATTTTGTATAGCGTCCATCTTAGCATTGACCCTGCTCACCTGGTGAAGACATTTTATTGGGTGAGATTCTTCATCAGCACTGCAAGCCATTTTAAGTCTCATTGTACAGACTGGTCTGGCCTGAGAAATAATTAGATCTTTAAAACAAATGTAGCCATGAGCAAAAACCCTTTCCAGAAATCTTGTCAATTCCAGTTTCTAAAGTATCTGTCAAATGAAATATTTAGAGCTTATACTGTGATATTTACATATGATGTTCCAACCACCTTCAGTCTACTGTCACATCTGCACAAAGGCGAAAATCTGTATATAACTTTGGGGGGACGGCACAATAGTGCCAAAAATGTTTTTGCATTTTTTGGTCATAATGAGGGGGACAGTAAACATAAACGGGGGACAGAGTGTACACAAATAGGCATATTCGTAATTCATCAATTGCATGCAGATTACCGAGTTCATATGACGATAAGGAGTTCTAAGTAAAGTTCTAAGTAAAGGCTAAATAAGCCGAAACTGCTAATGACTTTTTAGTGAGGAACAACAAACAGATGGCTTACTGTATGTTTTTGTACAATTTTCTATGTATACTGTTGCAACTTGATTAAAGTGTTTGAACATTTTTATTTGCCGTTGGTGAATAGGTGCAGTGCCAGTGAACATAAATATCATAAATGGGGAGGTATGCAATCATTGATTTTGTAGTTTGGCACAAAACACATTAGATCTTATGGTGGAGCGGCTAATAAATGTGCAAACAATTAATGAAATTTATAAATTATGGGATATGGGATTCAGTAATGGTAGGCCTATATGGCAACTTATAGGTAGTAATACATACCCGATATTTTCTTTTTGCTGGAACTGAAACTTAGCAATGACTGTCAGAGACATTTGATTGAAGCATACTTCGAAGTTGCATAAGAAGTAAAAGACACGGCTCGGAGCCTAGGTCTCTTAAACTATCGTTAACAACTAAACACGCAACAAGGTGCTACTACACCATGTGCCGAACTCTGAGTCAAATAGCAAGGAGTGTTAGTGAATAATGACAATCTCAATAAATTTCTCAATAGCGTCTTGCTGATATGAAACCCGACACCCTTTGTCTTTCTATATTTATCCTCCTCTCTAGTCCTGGCTATTTTCCTCATATGGTGGTCCTTCGCGGCTCCCTACCGCATATTTAGCATTCTAAATCGCCCTCCCTGTAGGCCTATCAAGATACGCGGTCTTATTTGGTCATCCTGATGTGGTGGCAGACTTTGGTAGCATTCCGTCTTCTCTCATACATCGCAGCAGCATCCTCCTCTCACATTCCTGATCTCCGCCGTCTGTCCTGCAGATCTCACTCTTCCTTCCTCGCCTGAACTCGTTGCCTGTGGGGTCACACCTCGCCGTGTCTTCATATCTGTGTGCCTCTGTCTGTCTTCTTTCCGCTCTCTGTTGTCTTTTCGCCTTTGCTTGAGTCATGCCTACTTATCTTAAAGTTCCTGTCTTTTATCATATAAGAACTTAAGTGATTTAATTCTACGATACTTTATGATAAAAGTTTAATGAAGCAGAGGGGACAGTGCTTGGTTTAGCACTGTCCCCCTTAGTGTCCCCCTCATTAGAAGTTTTAACTTTGGGAATAATCCCCCAGTCAAAACTTTGGGAGGACAGTCCCCCTCTGTCTCCCCCCCCCCCCCCGTGAAGAAGAACTGTAAGCCATGCAGAGCTGTAAAAGACAGATCTGTGCCAATGCCTGCTGTTTCTGGATTACTACATCTCCCTTAAACAGAACCAGTGGCAACAGTTACAACTAGCACATCTCGAGATAACGCAGATCACCCATATTCTATGCCAAGCCCTCGGACACTAAAGCGATGCGTGGATGAAGCTCGTCAGAAACTGGAAGTCATGCAAAAGCGTCTGAAAACAAGCCAGCCAAAAAAGCCGGAGGTTGGTGGTATGGGTTCATTCTATGAAAACTTTGATTTCTGATCTGAAAAATAAACAGATGTTTTCACAGCAGGGAGCTGACAACCTTTGTGCATTGTTTTCTGGTCCTGCTTTAGATTTGGTAATGAACTGTTTGAAGAAAAGTTCTGGTGAACTAGTAAGGTCATATAATAATAATAATAATATTAATTAGCAACTTCTAATGCACCGGTGTCTAATGCACAAGGCATCAACCGATGGCACACCAAAACTAAGCCACAAATCAGGTCGATATCCAGAAGGTCAGTCCGCACGACAGAGAGGCAGCCTATGGTGGATAAGCAATTTGAAAAAGGTAAGTTTTAAGTTGAGAACGAAATGACAGAAGCGATTGAGCAGAACGAACAGACACAGGGAGGGAATTCCAGAATTTTGGTCCAGCAACCGAAAATGCTCGTTTACCAAGAACAGTTCTAGCACAATGTATGACCAGGGAAAGACAATCAGACGCCCTTGCAGAATAATGGTAAGTCTGGGCAGAGGCGTCGATCGTAGTAAACATTGGAGGGGCCCGGGCCTAAAGTGGGGGTCTGGGCGCATAGCCCCTGTCGGGTTCCAGAGGCAAAGCCCTTAGTATGGGGGTCAAGAATAGGCCTAATACAGGAAGAATGAGAACTTTATCAGTACATAGCTGCATTTTACTGATTTTACAGGTAAAATATTGCTGGCCAACCAATGGCCGAGCTCTCATGCTCAAAAATTGCCTGAGCCCGGGTTCCGGGGGCACCCATATGATTGACGCCTCTGGGAACATTGGTGTCAATGTAAATCTGTGAAGTAGCACCGCAAGAAAAAAATTTGCATCAGAAAGACCAGCGTAACTGCTTCCCAAATAGGGGTGTCGAACTATAGGCCACATTTAGTGAACACATTTTTCCTTTCTACTTCCTCTAATAAAATTACTTATTTAATTCTAGATTCCAAATTTTTCGTTAATAAAGACTGGATTGGACCCATATAGATTCCTTGGATTGGACCTAAAGACAATTCTTTGAGCATAGACAAAAGTAAAACCATAATTCTTTTCAAAAATGTTTTAATTGCAATAGCAAGATGGCAGTACAGGTTCATTAATGTCAGTTATATTCGCTAGGTGTCAGCACGGTTTTGAAAAAGACCATTAGATCAAATCGCGCGCTGGTTACACGAATCCTATGCACGTGTTGACCACTCCTTCACATTCCTTCGGACTGTACGTTTGGCTGTCCCTGTGCTTGTCTGTCGGCCTGTCTGTGTTTATGGCGGATTAGGCAGCTGGAAAGTGTGCTGCCTGCAGATACGAGAAGGATTGTTGACGTTATTACTACATTTCGGACGCTTGATTTCTTTATTTGCATATAATTAGTCATGTATGTTATTTCCTGCCCATCCCGCTGAGCACCTGCTTTTAAAGGTTTCGCTGTGAGTTTGGCGTTGCCAGATCCATACGTAATACACTTAAAATAGTTTTGCCGCCCTTTCTCGGATCTGGCTGGTCACCGATCCCTTATTAAATGGGAAAAGCCTGAACAGCGCCCTTTTCTTCGGCCTCGGCTGCGCTACGGCGCTATATAAATTTTATTATTATTATTATTGTTTGTTATTGTTGTTGTTGTTATTATTATTATTATTATTATTATTATTATTATTATTATTATTATTATTATTATTATTATTATTATTATTATTATTATTACTATTATTAAGTGGGGAAGACTTAAGGGCAGGAACAAAATGTTGGAGGAAATGAATCTTCGGTGAGAAATATAGAAAAAAACTGATGTGGAGGAAAGAATGTTTGCACACACGTGCCACACCACTCTGGAATAAACTCCCCCCAGAATTGCCACAGTTTTCTGACCCATCATACAAACTCATCGATGCTCCACCGCTTGCAATTTCTGCTTCGGCCTTTCATTGAAAGCTCAAAACATTCCTCTTTCACAGATTGTACCCTGACACCCGTTCTTCCTCATCTCTCTTCCCTCTTCAACCCCAAACACCACCACCCGTAGCTGCCACCCTGTCTCTCCATCTGACTTTTGGATCTTGACTTGGAACTGAACCCTTTTGCCTATCGATTTTGTTTTGACTGAGCGCCTGTGAATAAGCTGGTACTCGCCGCGCGGCTTTCGTTGAGCGCTGTAGAAATCTCAGAATTACGATTACGATTACAACTTTGTCACCAGGCAGTCAAATTTGGTAACGATTTATGCTGGAAAGTAAATGGGCCCGTGTCTAGGACCTTGGGATTCATCCATTGCCGGCTCAAGAGGATCAACGGAGCTGGAATGAACGTGTCCCCTACGTCCTAATGTTGGACATGGTAGCCTTATTGCAGTAGCTTCCAGTGTTTAACATCTTATGGCTGCCAGGGTCGTTGACGTCGACCTTTACCTTACTTTACCATTAAATTCATGCGTTTACACAAAATATGCGTGGGGAGGTCAGCTAACTTACTTAAAAATAGAGGTGTCGGCGTGTATCCGACATAGAATGAACAAGTTTGTTCTTTACCACTTTCGCATCTTATAAAATTACTTTAACTAATGTTAGGCCCTAATATTTTACTAATAAAAACATGGTTTAGCAAAAAGAAATATCTTCGAAAATAAGTAGAAATTAAACAGCGTCTTCTACATTGATTGTGAAAAGACGCATGCCTATTGAAAATGATTCATTTGCATTCGCTAGGTGGGAGCACGGTTTCAAAAGCCCATTGAGCTGGCAGTTTCAACACGAATTCCAAACACGTAAGCTATTGACTACCCCTTTTCGTTGCTTCTCTGATTGGATGTCTGTCTGTCTCTGTGTTTGTCTGTCTGTTTATCTATGTTTATGGCAGATTAGGCAGCTGGAACGTATGCCTTTATGCAAGTGTAAAAGCCTTGTTGGCTGTATTTCTAAATTTAGGCAGTATCCTTTGCATGCACGTGTGTCTACTTCACTGACTGCCCATCCCACACAATACTTTTTAAAGATATTATTGCGGGTCTGGTGATGACAGCCGGCCTACTTAGACGAGCTTTGTTTCGGGTCTGGCCCGCCGCCCATGTCTTCGGGGTGGAATGATTGTTCCCAGAGGTGTCGATCCGTCGTAAACATTGGGGGGGGGGGGGGAGGCCAGTAATGGGGTCTGGATGCGAAGCCCTATTAGGCTTCAGGGACAAAGACCCTGGTATGGGGGTCAAGATCGAAGTAGGCCTAATGCAGACAGACGCAAAGCCCAAAGCTCGAAAGACAAACAATGAGAAATGTCGCTAATATTATTTACAATGGAATGTCAATTTAAGTAGGCCTATACACAGCAGTTATATGGCAGTAATGCAAAAGCAGCGCAATATGAGCACATAATTATTTATTCGAAAATGAACTTGCCCAAAATGTTCTTCCTGATTGTGCTTCTTATAGCAAACTTAGCCGCTATTGTAGGTTTCAGATTGCCTGTCATCTACTTCAGTTTTTATCACTCTAATCTAATCTAAGAACTTCTATAGCGTCAATGCAATAATGCTCAAGTCATCATTCGATGGTCGCTGCTAAAAAATCATTGTCCAAGTCAAATTCCATGGTGAGCCAGAGCTTCCTTGTACCGATTTTACAGCAAAAATGTTGCCGGGGCCCAAGCAATGGCCGGGCCCCCAGGCTCAAAATATTGCCGGGGCACGGGCCCCAGGGGCACCCATAGGATCGACGCCACTGAGTCTGGGGAATAAGGACTGATTTCAAGTATTGTGGTTGGCCGTAGTTCAATGTTTTAAAAACTGTAAGTCCTAATTTGAAAAATCCTTTGCTGAACAGGAAGCCAATGTAAAGATTTAAGCACAAAGGTTATATGCTCATATTTAGAAGTATTTGTTATGGCTCCAGCCAAAGAGTTCTGAACTCTTTGGAGTTTCTGCTCAATGAGTGAATCACCGAGTTTTACGGATTTAAGCCATTCGAATTTCTTAAGTTGCTGAGGAGTGCCGAGGAGGGCCAAGTAGTAGAAATTCAGTCTTCGAGGGGTTAAGGAGGAGTTCATTAGCCGCCATCCAAGACTGCAGCTCTTCAAAGGCATCAGATAACAGCTGCACAGACGAGTGACAGGTCGAACTGTCAAATGAGATGTAGATTTGGGTATCATCATAACCACCAGAACTATGTGCATTTGCTCTTACTTTACAATTTTACTGTTCTAAAGCTTATGATTATGTCCGACGAACATTTAGCAAATGCTTGCTGCACCCACAGACCATCGGTTCTTGGTACAAATGCATTAACGGGAACCCAGGATTTCATGATGAAGTATATTTGTCTCTGGAAGGTAGAGCAAGATGGTGTGTTGGTGGCAGAATGTTGTATTCTTTCATGATGGGTGAAACTGCTTTTCAGAAGCAGCTAGTCCTAGACTCTGTATCAGACAAATTTGTAGGATATGTGGAAATGGGAATTGAAATTGATGCTATGGCTGGTCTGCCTGTGGCTAATGAGGCACTTGTATTTATGATTGTTTCTCAAACCGATAGCTGGAAAGGGCCAGTGGCCTATTTTCTTGTAGAGCTGCTCTAAATGGTGCTGAACGTGCAAACTGAGTGAAGTTGTTTAGAAAAACTTTTTGCTGTTGGTGTAGATGTTCTGTCACTTACTTATTGATAGACTTTTTGACATTTTGAACAGTAGGAATCCTTTGGCAAAGGAGTGTAAGGCGCCAGTGCGCTTAGAAAATGAAGGGGTTTGGTGGCCTTTTCAGCTACGTGCTCTCCAGTATTTCATGGGACTAAAACTTGCCAATGGGCAGTTAATTAGCAACAGTTTGCGAAAGACAGGAGTGATAGGTTTTGTGGCATCTGCTCAAAGTGCTATTCGACTCGTTGACAGTTTAGTTAAACACGAGTCACTGATGAAATATCTGTTAACATATAAATTCTGTCAAGATCACTTGGAGCTCTTCTTTGCAGTTGTACGTAATTGTAATTGTAATTGTAATTGTAAACGAACATTTATAAAGCGCCACTTAGGAAACAGTGGCGCTCCCGACTTGAACAAACAAAAAGGATTTCAGGCGTTTGCGGGACTGGGTAGGAGAGAGACTAAGTAACTGAAGCCGCAGGTCAAGAGGAAGGCAGTTCCAGCTGGAAGGGCCAACAAAGGCAAAGCTCCTGGACTGGGCAGTTGTAGTGCGGACGCGAGGGACTACCAAAAGACCACTGGTAGCTGAGCGAAGGGAGGCATGGGCAGGCAACGAGGAAACCGGAATACAAAAAGAAGTTAAGTAGGACGGAGCAGAGCCTAGAAGGCAGTTGCGCATAAGGATAAGAATCTTAAAATGGATCCGTTGACTGACAGGAAGCCAATGAAGTCATGGGGCAGCAATAATAACCCATCTCCTCTTCCGTTGCATGCTACTGGTAACTGTGAGCCAATGAATAATTGCAAATTGTTGACAGTTAATGACTCCATTGAGAAAATGCAGAGCAGATTGAATGTGGACATTGATAGCATTTCTTATTCCAGGTTAAATGATGTTGTTAAGGAATCCGATTCAGTTTGTTTTGACCATGACTGTCCGCCAAATATAGGATCTTTGTAAAAATTTGTTGATAATGTTGTTGTTTTTATATTTCTGGTTTTATTGTGAGATCATTAGAATCTGACCTGTCTTGTGAGTTATGCCTTGGTTCACTACAATCTGTGAGACAAGATGATGTTAGGCAAAATGATTTTGGCTTGATTGAATTAAGGACAGAGGTGGTCTAGTTTCTCCATCACCTGATGCTATTATACCTGCGTGTAAATCAGATGAACTCTGTATCCGTACAATTATCGGGCCAAGTCAGAAACCTGTACTTAATAATAATGTAATTATGCATGTAAAAAATGATATTTTGTCAAGTTTTATTGGCAGTGAGAGTTTTGTGTCTGTTGCTGAGCATGGGCTGGAAACCACACCAATCCCACCAGGTTAATCTGATAAGGTTCATTGCCTCACCGTACATAAAAATTAGACTGCATCACCAATACAAAACTTACTCTGGACTTGTACAGGGTGAAAACTGTCGTTTTCAAAGGGCAGTGAACTGTTAGCTGCCTTTATGTGTTTTGAAATTGAGAAAGTTTTATACATCATATTATTATTGCTACTCTTTTTATTGACTAGGTTCTAGTCGAGATTGCTTTAATAAAGGCAACTTGAAGTTACATTATGTTTGTTACTTTCAGTTACTGTGATGATGTTGATGATGATATTGATGATGATGTTAACAAAATGTGCCAAAGTAATCAATTTAAGTGTATTTCAAGAAATGTGATAACTTACTTTGCCCAGCTACTATGAAAGCCTACTTACCACAATTTACCCTATTCAATGATGTGTACGTAAGCAGTGTAAATGTAATTGTAATTCCTAAATTTATCAGCGCCATAGATAAGCCGCGTCAGTGAGACCAGTTTAAACAACGGCGCTATATCAATTCAAGTCCGCGATAGCTAGGTTGTTTGGTCAGTATCAGGGCCAGGTCAAAATCCGCGAGGTGATGGGTCAAGGTCAGGAAGACAACATGGTGGAAACGGTTGGTGATGGTGGTCAGGGTATGGTGCAGAAGGGGAAGCAGGATAGGATGGCCTGACGGTATTCAGTGTTGAGCGAAATGCGGCAGAAGAAAGGGCAAGCAAGAGTTATATGACTGATAGGCGAGAAAGGGGATGCCGTATATATACTGTCTGTAATCACACTGTTTATTAATCTCGCTGATAACATTCAGGACTGTAGCTTTGTCTGTAAATCACACACACATATATATATATATACATGCATACATATATATATACATATATGTATTAAATAGTTATTTATATGTCCCATCATACATTTGTGCATACGTATAGATAAAGTAGCCAAGTGTGGTATTGTGCCGCGCTCATATAGAGCAGAGAAACGAGAAAGCTGTGGGCCTCCGTTCCATTAATACTCCTTGCATTCGGTGGATGGTATCTCGGTAATAATATTCTTCGCTCAAGACGCACGACTTCCGGGCAAGGCGAAGCGCAATTCAATAAGCGATGGCGTCGTCGAAATGAAATTCTTTATCATGCGTCGCTTTCAATCAGAGAAAGCAATCTGCCGGCCGTATATTGTTCGGAGAAGTGTCTTGTAAAGTGAGTATAATTAGACCACATTAAAGCATCGAGAGAAGCAGAAAATCAGAGATAGAGAACTCGTTTCGTTTCTTTTAGTTCATCGGAGCGCAAGAGAAACCGACAGACCAAATGATAAAGGCAACGAAGAGTGCATTCATTTCATGGACACTGAAGTGGTTACTTCTATGCTGCATAATGTGCGTCATATAAAATGAAGAATGAGCTATTTATAAATAACGCACCAAGTGAACTGCCTTGACAGAAAGTTTTCTGCACTCTTCTCTTGAAAATGCAGAAAACATCAAGAAGAAACTTAACTGATGGCAACAATATGCGGTAAATTTTATATCGCTGTTGGCTGCTACACCCGAGTATAGAAATAAAAAATTATATAAGCTAAAATGGCGGAGAGCACACGATCCAGCTGTGAAGATAAGGCAGACAGTAATTAAGGTTCATATCTCGGTGACAAACTGGTCTCATTCACATCATGCATCGTCTACAAAAGCAGCCTTCAAACTTGTTCTGAAAAAGGCATCAGTCAGCTTCTAGGTACATACATACACAGATCTAGGTAATATATGGAAAGTCTGGAGGCTCATTCCAAACACCTAATCTAATCTAATGACTTCTATAGCGCCGTTATCATAATGCTTAAGGCAGCAATCGATGGTCGCTTCAAGTCAAAATCGAAGTTTATTTTTTTCATTTTCAATTCATTTATTGCTCCAAAAAACAACAGCATAAAAATATATTGCATAAAAATACAGGTGGGATACAACAGGGCAGATCCGGAAAGAGACATGTTCCGCTTATTTGAGTCGAGTATTAGTTAAAATCATATACATTACGAGAAGTCGATCGAATTCCGAATTAAGTGGGTCCATTTGAATGGCACTCCTATGTTTTTGCATAGCTCTTCCTTCTGTTATATATCTTGGTGTTTATTCATTTTTTAAAACTTGTACCGTTCTGTTTTACTCAGGCCCCCGAATGACGTCATATGGCTGACGCTAAAGGGCTGCCATCCTGCAAGTAGACGGAGTCAAAGCGTTCTTGTATTACTTCGTTGGTATTAGTGTAGAAAAAACGTGCTAAATGGCTGAAATAGAAAGTAAATCTAAATCTAAACGTTGTACGAAAAATTGTGTTGCATTTGGATGCAGTAACGTTGCCCCTCTGGAATCAAGAACGGCAGGAATAACTTTCCATGCGTGAGTATTAGCACGTTTACACTTAGCCTCAGTGATCGTAATCGTAATCCTGAGATTTCTACAGCGCCCAACGAAAGCCGCGTCATGGGGACCGTCTTATTCACAGGCGCTCAGTCAAAACAAAATCGATAGGCTAAATTGTTCGGATAGATAGCATAACTTCACGTCGTGATATGGAGCAGTATTGCATCCCATCGCCTACAGAGGAAGCAAGGGGTTACTCATGTCCATTCTTTAGGCCTAATTATGGTCCCCAAGTTACAAGATTACTCCATTTTGATGGGTCCCCGAAATTTAAATCAGGCAGCCTTGCAAAAAAAGTTATGCTTTACTCAAACAAGACAAGAGTGAGCCCAACACTCGTGCCAAGTTTAACTTTTACACCTTTTCTACAGCTACTGTATGGCCTCGACCCCGATCATTTTTCAATGAATTTATCGGGTGAGATCCTTCATCACCGCTGCCCGTTTAAAAGGGTACCACGCCATTTAAGGTCCCCGTGCAGGGACCATGCCAGCCCGAGATTAAAATCTCTGAAAAAGCCACGATCGGTGCATGAACCGGCATCCTCACGCACAGAGGCGTCTGAGAACATGTTAACGTAGGCTCAGTTATTCCACCTACGTAACGAAAACAAAATTAGCGTCCCATACGTGAGTTAGAAATATAAAAAAAATTCAGTGGGACTGGAGACAGATATTTTTGTTATAAATTTGGCCAAATTCCACATCCTAATTGCCTTGGCAGATGCGTTGTTGACAGCTAACCCGTCTAACAGGTGGCCTAGTGAAACGTCACTTCCGCTGCCGTAAGCCCAATACACGGCAGCCCTTCATCTAGTTCTTCTATTACCTCGCTGAGGACACCGAATCTCAGAAAATTCGATTTCCACGGCGAAACTGGTAAGAATTTATTATTTTATCTGTTAGGCCTTATGCCTTAGTGACGTAAACACGAACTAGAAGATGGAAAAGATAAAAGATAAAAAGTAGAAGATGGAAAAGATAGAAGATAAAACATTTTTAATACGATTACTTCAATGAGACGGTGACTGATGGTTTGAAAGTAGTATGTGGGCCTTACGTAAGAAGCAAATGTCAAATGTCCTTTACATAATGGATGTTGCTGCGCATTTTAAAATTTATTTCCTAGATGTTGGTAGCATTATTTAGTTATCCATCTTTTAGTTTGTGCTCATTCATTTATTTCTATTATATTAGCTAAATAACAGGGGAACTATCAGTAAGAAGATCAGCAGGCGAGGGAGAGCACTGGTCACCTGCCCTAATATGCTCAAGATAGCACGAAGGCGAACTTTAGGCTGTATCATAAGGATGCGCGTGTATGCTTAGGGTAATTTTAATAGTATTTGTCCCATTTTTGGCTTTATCATGGCCGATTAGTTTAAGCGCTCCTTCTCACTCCACACCTGTTAAACGCGGTCACGGTTTACTGACCACACTCACGTTCAAGACCCGTCTGTCATATGCAAATCGTTTGAAAACTTGTGGCACGCTGGCCGATTGGACTGAGCACTCCTTCTTTTCGCTCCACATCTTTTACACACCGTCACGGTTCGCTGACCACGAATGACCCATCTACAAATCGTTTGAAAACAGGCATGTAGTAAGCTGGCCGATTGGTTTGTTAAAAACGGTCACGGTTTGCTGACTACACTCAATCAAGACTCGTCTACGATATTAAAATCGTTTGAAAACAGACATGTGGTGCGCTGGCCGTTTGGTTTGAGCGCTCCTCCTCGTTCCAGACCTCTTGAGTTATACAAGGTACGACTGTTGACACGCATATACACTTGTACGTCGATCTGTGGTTTGAGCCCAAGGGGGCAGCACAGTGCCTTTGTATTTGGATTGATTTTGAGTTGATATTGAGAGACGCGTTTTATTCGAATAATTAAAAGGAAATAGTTTTCAGTTTTGAGTGAAAGACCAGGGCAGATATTGCAAGAATTCACAAAGAGTTGGAGAATTCGTAAGGTAAGTCGGACAATTGGTGCAACTCACACCGAGACCATCCATTGCTCTAAACTGAAGAGGCAAGTTTTCATTTTAAAGCTGTAGGGTCCTTGAGCAAGTCCTTCACTCATAATTGCTCAGGCCAATCAATTGTTTTTAGTCATTAGATGACGCTGCTCAATAAATGCCTGAATAATAAAAAAACTAAACTGAATCCTTCCCCTTATACCGACTCCAGGGGATGGTGGTTGATTGGCATAGGTGGCTTGTTCTGCAATGGATCTTCTCCCATCCAACTGCTAACTATGCTTGACATTGCTTAACTTCACTGTGCTTGCCATGCTGTATCCTCAGAACGAAGAATTTATCATTAATCATGTTAAACTAGTGCTATTATCTCTAGGCTGTTTAATTCACCTGGGATTACAATTTGTTGAGATGTTTGGTGTTTTTTATAGATCAGCTTCAGCAGGGCGAGCATCACATGCAACACCTTCAGCATGAAATGGATGAGAAGTAGAAACTGTGACAAGAAGAAACGCTGAATGAGGAGCAGACATCAGTAGAGGAAGAACCTGGAAGATGCTAGTGAGTCTAAGCAATCCATTATCTGATTTTAAAATAGTCAGAAGAGGAGGAAGGGGAGGGGGAAGAGAAAGAGGAGGAAGAAGTTTAAGAAAAATGAGATGGAAAAATGAGAAAACAAAAATGATGAGAATGAAGAGATGTAATCTAATAAACAAAGAAAGAAGAGGAAGAGATAAGAATAGGAAGAAAAAAGAAGAGTTGAAAATTTTGAAGATTGATTTAGAGAGCAAACAAAAGAAGGAGGAAGAAAATGAAGAAAAGCGAAGAAAAGAAGAAATGATTGGAATTAAGGGAAATGGAGAGAGAGTGAGACAAGAACAGGAACAATTAACTAATCGTTGCCCTGTTAGGAGCAAAGTTAGATAGATGGCATCACATGTAAACGAGGTCAGGTATGACGTAGCTATGTATCCCATGGATTCCCAGACCAAGCAGCGCCACATGCAAACCACCCGAGCGAAACCTGCGGACCGTGACTGACGTCGGAACCTGGCATCGGTTTGATAAGTGGGCAGTGATGCCAGTATAAGACTTTGGCGTTAAGGGTTCGAGGCACTCACTCTGCTGTTTATACAAGTCTCAATGATTGAGTAATTGATGAGTGCATGAGTCAGTCAGTCACTGAGTTAGTGAGTGAGTCAGTGAAATCTGACTGTCTTGTCTCTGTGTCTGCCTGTCTGCCTGTCTTTTTGCCTGTCTGTCTGTCTATCTATCTAATTACGTTCAGTTCGTGCCTACCTAGTCATGCTCGTGGAGCTCCAGTTCGCTTGATGACGTCATCAACTCATTTCCGGTAACGTACGCTTCTTCCTGTCCGAAGGCAAGACGAGGCAACTGACTTTGTCAATGCTGCGGTGAAGTCGGGTGATGATCTTCAGCTGGAGTTTCCATTTGTTGAGGCTACTGTTCCTCATCCTCTTCTGACAGGAGAGTCGCCAGAACTCAGGTACGGCAAGCGTCACTTACCTTAGTAGATCTTCATTTCTCCCCAAATCTTCTTAATCATCATCTTTTTCTTCTCCTTCTGCTTCTTCTGCTTCTAGTTCTTCTTGTTTTTCTTCCTGTTCTAATTGTTGTTGTTTTTCTTGTAATTCTTAATTCTTCTTCATTCCTTGTTCGTGTTCTTCTTCTGCTGCTTGTTTTTCTTCATAGGCATCAATGCAGTTGGCTTGCTCTCTCCCGATACCTCAATAAATTCGCACAAAATGGCGAGCGATGAAAGAATCATAATTATATGTATATATATATATATATATATATACGAAGCTAGATTGATAAATGATGTGCGATCTAGCGAATACAATAACACTTCTAGTTAAATTGCATTCGTTGGATGGCAGGTGGTTTTTTAACAGTCCAGTTTCTAATGTATTATGGATTTTTTCATCGCTCGCTATTTTGTACGAAGGAATGAAATTCTCAGGAAATTCCATTTGCACGACCACACTAGAAACAGTTTATTATTTTCTTGGCCCAGTGACGAAAAACTTTTAATTCAAAAATTACTTCAAAATGACCGTTGGCGATTGGTTTTCGCGTAGTGTTTGAGCCGATGTGAAATATCCTTCATTCAGTGGATCCTTTAACGCATGCTAAATTGTATTCGCTAAATGTCAGTAGATTTTTTAGAAATTGAGCATCTCGTTTGCAAAATTATGGAGGACTCTGAATATCAGAAAATTAGATTTCCACGGTGAAATGATTTCATTACTAGCCTGCATGTTGCTTGCATTGCTACTGATTTAATTCCTAGCCTTCGTGCTTGCTTGCATTGCTATTGATTTTATTGCTAGCCTGCATGCATGCTTGCATTGCTACTGATTTCATTGTTGGCCTGCGTGCTTGCTTGCATTTCTACTGATTTCATTGCTGGCCTGTGTACTTGCTTGCGTTGCCACTGATTTCACTGCTAGACTGGGTGCTTACATTTCTTCTGATTTCATTGCTAGGCTGCGTGCTTGCTTGCATTTCTACTGATTTCATTGCTAGCCTGTGTACTTGCTTGCGTTGCCACTGATTTCACTGCTAGCCTGGGTGCTTACATTTCTTCTGATTTCATTGCTAGGCTGCAATTTTTTAACAGTCCAGTTTCTAATGTATTATGGATTTTTTCATCGCTCGCTATTTTGTACGAAGGAATGAAATTCTCAGGAAATTCCATTTGCACGGCCACACTAGAAACAGTTTATTATTTTCTTGGCCCAGTGACGAAAAACTTTTAATTCAAAAATTACTTCAAAATGACGGTTGGCGATTGGTTTTCGCGTAGTGTTTGAGCCGATGTGAAATATCCTTCATTCAGTGGATCCTTTAACGCATGCTAAATTGTATTCGCTAAATGTCAGTAGATTTTTTAGAAATTGAGCATGCTGCATGCTTGCTTGCATTGCTACTGATTTCGCTGCTAGCCAGCGTGGTTCCTTGCTTTTGATCTGCTACTGATTTCATTGCTAGCCGGTGCGTGCTTGCTTGCATTGCTACTGATTTCGCTGCTAGCCAGCGTGCTTCCTTGCTTTTGATCTGCTACTGATTTCATTGCTGGCCTGTGCGTGCTTGCTTGCATTGCTACTGTAGAAATCTTGGAAGTACGATTACGATTTCATTGCTGTTGATTTCGTTGCTAGCCTGAATTAGAATTACTGTACTTCAATGAGATGGTGGTTGATCGTTTTAAACGTAGTATTTGAGCCAGTCACTCGTGTCTCTCTCTCTCTCTCGCTCTGAAATCAATTTTCCTGAAATTTCGATACATGAATAAATTCGCACAAAATGGCGTGCGATGAAAGAATCATTAATATGTGTAGCGATGCTGGATAGATAAATGTTCTTCTGCCGTCTAGCTAATACATTAATTCTTCTAGTTAAATTGCATTCGCCAGATGGCAGTTGATTTTAGCAGTCCAGCTTCTAATGTTTTATAGATTTTTTCATCGCTCGCCATTTTGTACGAAGGAATGAAATTTTCAGGAAATTCCATTTGCACGGTCACACTAGAAACAGTTTATTGGTTTTCGCGTAGTTTTTGAGCCGATGTGAAATATCCTTCATTCAGTGGATCCTTTCACGCATGTTAAATTGTATTCGTTAAATGTTAGTAATTTTTTTAGAAATTGAGGATCTCGTTTGTAAAACTATTTATGACTCTGAATATCAGAAAATTTGATTTCCACGAAGAAACTCTTTGTCAGCCTTATTATGAGCTGTACATATGGTGAAGCAAACATTACTCA
This sequence comes from Norana najaformis, assembly GCA_964023275.1. Taxonomy (NCBI): domain Eukaryota; kingdom Metazoa; phylum Annelida; class Clitellata; order Crassiclitellata; family Hormogastridae; genus Norana; species Norana najaformis. The sequence goes on from OZ029928.1 coordinate 6,488,953, forward strand.
TAATTATGTCTTTGTGCTGTTTGTTATTGAAAAGGGCTATATGAATGTGTAGTAACTTGCTTTGTGTTGATGTCTATCTAGATTGGTTTGCATCCGGAGAAGTCAGGTGATGATCTTCAGCTGGAGTTTCAACTGTTCCTAGTAGCCGCTGTGTCTCATCCTCTTCTCACAGGACAGTCGCCAGAACGCAGCTACGGTAAGCGTAGATATTTTTTCCTCCCCAACTCTTCTTCTTCTGGATCTTCTTCTTCTGGATCTTCTTCATAGGCATCAAAGCAGCTCTCTCTCTCTCTTCTCAGAAAATTCGCACAAAATGGCGAGTGGTGAAAGAATCGTGGTAAATGATCTTAATGATTCTAGTTAAATTGTATTCGCCAGATGGCAGATGTTTTTTAGCAATCCAGCTTCTAGTTTTTGTGAATTCTATCATCGCTCGCCATTTTGTACGGAGGAATCGGATTTTCAGGAAATTCAATACGGTGGGCGATTGGTTTTCGCGTAGTTTTTGAGTCGATGTGAATATCATTCAGTGGTTCCTTTTACGCATGTAAAATTGTATTCGCGAAATGTCACCTAGATTGGTACTCTTGTAAGGTATCGTTTAGTTTAGATCTTCATTCCTTCCGCTTGCTTGCTTCAACTGCATGTTTCCTCTGCTACTGATTTTTTGCTTTGAGAGAGAGAGGAGAGGAGAGAGAGAGAGAGAGGAGAGGAGAGAGAGGAAGGAGAGAGAGAGGAGGGAGAGAGAGAGGAGGGAGAGAGAGAGGATGGAGAGAGAGAGAGGAGAGAGAGAGAGGAGAGACAGAGACAGAGAGATGTATAATCGTTTGCGTTATGTTGATAACTACCTAGATTGGTGCTCTTGTAAGATATCGTTTAGTTTAAGATCTTCATTCCTTCCGCTTGCTTGCTTCACTGCAGGTTTCCTCTGCTACTGATTTTTTGCTTTGAGAGAGAGAGAGAGAGAGGAGAGAGAGGAGGGAGAGAGAGAGAAGAGAGAGGGAGAGAGAGAGAGGAGAGAGGGATAGAGAGATGGAGACAGAGAGACAGAGAGATGGAGACAGAGAGACAGAGATGTATAATCGTTTGCATTATGTTCATAACTACCTAGATTGGTGCTCTTGTAAGGTATCGTTTAGTTTAAGATCTTCATTCCTTCCGCTTGCTTGCTTCAACTGCATGTTTCTCCTCTGCTACTGATTTTTTTGCTTTTCGAGAGAGAGAGAGAGAGAGAGAGAGAGAGAATGATGAGTGGTGAGTAGAGTGCTTGAACTTCAGCTGCAACTGCTTGGGCTTGCTTCCTTCAACTGCTACTATTTGCTAACTTGCTTGCTTTCATTGCTACTGATTTCATTGCTAGCCTGCATGTTGCTTGCTAGCCTGCGTCTCTCTTTCTTTTTTCCTTTTATGAGTTTCCTTTTGTAATCGTTTGCGTTATGTTGATGTCTCTACCTAGATTGGTTTGGACATGGAGAAATTAATTAGTCGAGTGACGACGATCTTCATCAGCTGAGACACCCGTGTCCAGAACCTTGGGGTCCGTCAACTGAACGGATCAAGAAGGGGGCCTAAACAGGATGAAGCAGCAGCATAAACTAAGTAAGTTCCAAGGCCTGAATTAGAATTACTGTACTTCAATGAGACGGTGGTTGATCGTTTTAAACGTAGTATTTGAGCCAGTCACTCGTGTCTCTCTCTCTCTCGCTCTGAAATCAATTTTCCTGAAATTTCGATACATGAATAAATTCGCACAAAATGGCGTGCGATGAAAGAATCATTAATATGTGTAGCGATGCTGGATAGATAAATGTTCTTCTGCCGTCTAGCTAATACATTAATTCTTCTAGTTAAATTGCATTCGCCAGATGGCAGTTGATTTTAGCAGTCCAGCTTCTAATGTTTTATAGATTTTTTCATCGCTCGCCATTTTGTACGAAGGAATGAAATTTTCAGGAAATTCCATTTGCACGGTCACACTAGAAACAGTTTATTGGTTTTCGCGTAGTTTTTGAGCCGATGTGAAATATCCTTCATTCAGTGGATCCTTTCACGCATGTTAAATTGTATTCGTTAAATGTTAGTAATTTTTTTAGAAATTGAGGATCTCGTTTGTAAAACTATTTATGACTCTGAATATCAGAAAATTTGATTTCCACGAAGAAACTCTTTGTCAGCCTTATTATGAGCTGTACATATGGTGAAGCAAACATTACTCATAATTATGTCTTTGTGCTGTTTGTTATTGAAAAGGGCTATATGAATGTGTAGTAACTTGCTTTGTGTTGATGTCTATCTAGATTGGTTTGCATCCGGAGAAGTCAGGTGATTATCTTCAGCTGGAGTTTCAACTGTTCCTAGTAGCCGCTGTGTCTCATCCTCTTCTCACAGGACAGTCGCCAGAACGCAGCTACGGTAAGCGTAGATATTTTTTCCTCCCCAACTCTTCTTCTTCTGGATCTTCTTCTTCTGGATCTTCTTCATAGGCATCAAAGCAGCTCTCTCTCTCTCTTCTCAGAAAATTCGCACAAAATGGCGAGTGGTGAAAGAATCGTGGTAAATGATCTTAATGATTCTAGTTAAATTGTATTCGCCAGATGGCAGATGTTTTTTAGCAATCCAGCTTCTAGTTTTTGTGAATTCTATCATCGCTCGCCATTTTGTACGGAGGAATCGGATTTTCAGGAAATTCAATACGGTGGGCGATTGGTTTTCGCGTAGTTTTTGAGTCGACGTGAATATCATTCAGTGGTTCCTTTTACGCATGTAAAATTGTATTCGCGAAATGTCACCTAGATTGGTACTCTTGTAAGGTATCGTTTAGTTTAGATCTTCATTCCTTCCGCTTGCTTGCTTCAACTGCATGTTTCCTCTGCTACTGATTTTTTGCTTTGAGAGAGAGAGGAGAGGAGAGAGAGAGAGAGAGGAGAGGAGAGAGAGGAAGGAGAGAGAGAGGAGGGAGAGAGAGAGGAGGGAGAGAGAGAGGATGGAGAGAGAGAGAGGAGAGAGAGAGAGAGGAGAGAGAGAGAGGAGAGAGAGAGAGGAGAGACAGAGACAGAGAGATGTATAATCGTTTGCGTTATGTTGATAACTACCTAGATTGGTGCTCTTGTAAGATATCGTTTAGTTTAAGATCTTCATTCCTTCCGCTTGCTTGCTTCACTGCAGGTTTCCTCTGCTACTGATTTTTTGCTTTGAGAGAGAGAGAGAGAGAGAGGAGAGAGAGGAGGGAGAGAGAGAGAAGAGAGAGGGAGAGAGAGAGAGGAGAGAGGGATAGAGAGATGGAGACAGAGAGACAGAGAGATGGAGACAGAGAGACAGAGATGTATAATCGTTTGCATTATGTTCATAACTACCTAGATTGGTGCTCTTGTAAGGTATCGTTTAGTTTAAGATCTTCATTCCTTCCGCTTGCTTGCTTCAACTGCATGTTTCTCCTCTGCTACTGATTTTTTTTGCTTTTCGAGAGAGAGAGAGAGAGAGAGAGAATGATGAGTGGTGAGTAGAGTGCTTGAACTTCAGCTGCAACTGCTTGGGCTTGCTTCCTTCAACTGCTACTATTTGCTAACTTGCTTGCTTTCATTGCTACTGATTTCATTGCTAGCCTGCATGTTGCTTGCTAGCCTGCGTCTCTCTTTCTTTTTTCCTTTTATGAGTTTCCTTTTGTAATCGTTTGCGTTATGTTGATGTCTCTACCTAGATTGGTTTGGACATGGAGAAATTAATTAGTCGAGTGACGACGATCTTCATCAGCTGAGACACCCGTGTCCAGAACCTTGGGGTCCGTCAACTGAACGGATCAAGAAGGGGGCCTAAACAGGATGAAGCAGCAGCATAAACTAAGTAAGTTCCAAGGCCTGAATTAGAATTACTGTACTTCAATGAGACAGTGGTTGATCGTTTTAAACGTAGTATTTGAGCCAGTCACTCGTGTCTCTCTCTCTCTCGCTCTGAAATCAATTTTCCTGAAATTTCGATACATGAATAAATTCGCACAAAATGGCGTGCGATGAAAGAATCATTAATATGTGTAGCGATGCTGGATAGATAAATGTTCTTCTGCCGTCTAGCTAATACATTAATTCTTCTAGTTAAATTGCATTCGCCAGATGGCAGTTGATTTTAGCAGTCCAGCTTCTAATGTTTTATAGATTTTTTCATCGCTCGCCATTTTGTACGAAGGAATGAAATTTTCAGGAAATTCCATTTGCACGGTCACACTAGAAACAGTTTATTGGTTTTCGCGTAGTTTTTGAGCCGATGTGAAATATCCTTCATTCAGTGGATCCTTTCACGCATGTTAAATTGTATTCGTTAAATGTTAGTAATTTTTTTTAGAAATTGAGGATCTCGTTTGTAAAACTATTTATGACTCTGAATATCAGAAAATTTGATTTCCACGAAGAAACTCTTTGTCAGCCTTATTATGAGCTGTACATATGGTGAAGCAAACATTACTCATAATTATGTCTTTGTGCTGTTTGTTATTGAAAAGGGCTATATGAATGTGTAGTAACTTGCTTTGTGTTGATGTCTATCTAGATTGGTTTGCATCCGGAGAAGTCAGGTGATGATCTTCAGCTGGAGTTTCAACTGTTCCTAGTAGCCGCTGTGTCTCATCCTCTTCTCACAGGACAGTCGCCAGAACGCAGCTACGGTAAGCGTAGATATTTTTTCCTCCCCAACTCTTCTTCTTCTGGATCTTCTGCTTCTGGATCTTCTTCATAGGCATCAAAGCAGCTCTCTCTCTCTTCTCAGAAAATTCGCACAAAATGGCGAGTGGTGAAAGAATCGTGGTAAATGATCTTAATGATTCTAGTTAAATTGTATTCGCCAGATGGCAGATGTTTTTTAGCAATCCAGCTTCTAGTTTTTTGTGAATTCTATCATCGCTCGCCATTTTGTACGGAGGAATCGGATTTTCAGGAAATTCAATACGGTGGGCGATTGGTTTTCGCGTAGTTTTTGAGTCGATGTGAATATCATTCAGTGGTTCCTTTTACGCATGTAAAATTGTATTCGCGAAATGTCACCTAGATTGGTACTCTTGTAAGGTATCGTTTAGTTTAGATCTTCATTCCTTCCGCTTGCTTGCTTCAACTGCATGTTTCCTCTGCTACTGATTTTTTGCTTTGAGAGAGAGAGGAGAGGAGAGAGAGAGAGAGGAAAGGAGAGAGAGGAAGGAGAGAGAGAGGAGGGAGAGAGAGAGGAGGGAGAGAGAGAGGATGGAGAGAGAGAGAGGAGAGAGAGAGAGAGGAGAGAGAGAGAGGAGAGAGAGAGAGGAGAGACAGAGACAGAGAGATGTATAATCGTTTGCGTTATGTTGATAACTACCTAGATTGGTGCTCTTGTAAGATATCGTTTAGTTTAAGATCTTCATTCCTTCCGCTTGCTTGCTTCACTGCAGGTTTCCTCTGCTACTGATTTTTTGCTTTGAGAGAGAGAGAGAGAGGAGAGAGAGGAGGGAGAGAGAGAGAAGAGAGAGGGAGAGAGAGAGAGGAGAGAGGGATAGAGAGATGGAGACAGAGAGACAGAGAGATGGAGACAGAGAGACAGAGATGTATAATCGTTTGCATTATGTTCATAACTACCTAGATTGGTGCTCTTGTAAGGTATCGTTTAGTTTAAGATCTTCATTCCTTCCGCTTGCTTGCTTCAACTGCATGTTTCTCCTCTGCTACTGATTTTTTTTGCTTTTCGAGAGAGAGAGAGAGAGAGAGAGAGAGAGAGAGAGAGAGAATGATGAGTGGTGAGTAGAGTGCTTGAACTTCAGCTGCAACTGCTTGGGCTTGCTTCCTTCAACTGCTACTATTTGCTAACTTGCTTGCTTTCATTGCTACTGATTTCATTGCTAGCCTGCATGTTGCTTGCTAGCCTGCGTCTCTCTTTCTTTTTTCCTTTTATGAGTTTCCTTTTGTAATCGTTTGCGTTATGTTGATGTCTCTACCTAGATTGGTTTGGACATGGAGAAATTAATTAGTCGAGTGACGACGATCTTCATCAGCTGAGACACCCGTGTCCAGAACCTTGGGGTCCGTCAACTGAACGGATCAAGAAGGGGGCCTAAACAGGATGAAGCAGCAGCATAAACTAAGTAAGTTCCAAGGCCTGAATTAGAATTACTGTACTTCAATGAGACGGTGGTTGATCGTTTTAAACGTAGTATTTGAGCCAGTCACTCGTGTCTCTCTCTCTCTCGCTCTGAAATCAATTTTCCTGAAATTTCGATACATGAATAAATTCGCACAAAATGGCGTGCGATGAAAGAATCATTAATATGTGTAGCGATGCTGGATAGATAAATGTTCTTCTGCCGTCTAGCTAATACATTAATTCTTCTAGTTAAATTGCATTCGCCAGATGGCAGTTGATTTTAGCAGTCCAGCTTCTAATGTTTTATAGATTTTTTCATCGCTCGCCATTTTGTACGAAGGAATGAAATTTTCAGGAAATTCCATTTGCACGGTCACACTAGAAACAGTTTATTGGTTTTCGCGTAGTTTTTGAGCCGATGTGAAATATCCTTCATTCAGTGGATCCTTTCACGCATGTTAAATTGTATTCGTTAAATGTTAGTAATTTTTTTTAGAAATTGAGGATCTCGTTTGTAAAACTATTTATGACTCTGAATATCAGAAAATTTGATTTCCACGAAGAAACTCTTTGTCAGCCTTATTATGAGCTGTACATATGGTGAAGCAAACATTACTCATAATTATGTCTTTGTGCTGTTTGTTATTGAAAAGGGCTATATGAATGTGTAGTAACTTGCTTTGTGTTGATGTCTATCTAGATTGGTTTGCATCCGGAGAAGTCAGGTGATGATCTTCAGCTGGAGTTTCAACTGTTCCTAGTAGCCGCTGTGTCTCATCCTCTTCTCACAGGACAGTCGCCAGAACGCAGCTACGGTAAGCGTAGATATTTTTTCCTCCCCAACTCTTCTTCTTCTGGATCTTCTGCTTCTGGATCTTCTTCATAGGCATCAAAGCAGCTCTCTCTCTCTTCTCAGAAAATTCGCACAAAATGGCGAGTGGTGAAAGAATCGTGGTAAATGATCTTAATGATTCTAGTTAAATTGTATTCGCCAGATGGCAGATGTTTTTTAGCAATCCAGCTTCTAGTTTTTTGTGAATTCTATCATCGCTCGCCATTTTGTACGGAGGAATCGGATTTTCAGGAAATTCAATACGGTGGGCGATTGGTTTTCGCGTAGTTTTTGAGTCGATGTGAATATCATTCAGTGGTTCCTTTTACGCATGTAAAATTGTATTCGCGAAATGTCACCTAGATTGGTACTCTTGTAAGGTATCGTTTAGTTTAGATCTTCATTCCTTCCGCTTGCTTGCTTCAACTGCATGTTTCCTCTGCTACTGATTTTTTGCTTTGAGAGAGAGAGGAGAGGAGAGAGAGAGAGAGGAGAGGAGAGAGAGGAAGGAGAGAGAGAGGAGGGAGAGAGAGAGGAGGGAGAGAGAGAGGATGGAGAGAGAGAGGATGGAGAGAGAGAGAGAGAGGAGAGAGAGAGAGGAGAGAGAGAGAGGAGAGACAGAGACAGAGAGATGTATAATCGTTTGCGTTATGTTGATAACTACCTAGATTGGTGCTCTTGTAAGATATCGTTTAGTTTAAGATCTTCATTCCTTCCGTTTGCTTGCTTCACTGCAGGTTTCCTCTGCTACTGATTTTTTGCTTTGAGAGAGAGAGGAGAGAGAGGAGGGAGAGAGAGAGAAGAGAGAGGGAGAGAGAGAGAGGAGAGAGGGATAGAGAGATGGAGACAGAGAGACAGAGAGATGGAGACAGAGAGACAGAGATGTATAATCGTTTGCATTATGTTCATAACTACCTAGATTGGTGCTCTTGTAAGGTATCGTTTAGTTTAAGATCTTCATTCCTTCCGCTTGCTTGCTTCAACTGCATGTTTCTCCTCTGCTACTGATTTTTTTTGCTTTTCGAGAGAGAGAGAGAGAGAGAGAGAGAGAGAGAGAGAGAGAATGATGAGTGGTGAGTAGAGTGCTTGAACTTCAGCTGCAACTGCTTGGGCTTGCTTCCTTCAACTGCTACTATTTGCTAACTTGCTTGCTTTCATTGCTACTGATTTCATTGCTAGCCTGCATGTTGCTTGCTAGCCTGCGTCTCTCTTTCTTTTTTCCTTTTATGAGTTTCCTTTTGTAATCGTTTGCGTTATGTTGATGTCTCTACCTAGATTGGTTTGGACATGGAGAAATTAATTAGTCGAGTGACGACGATCTTCATCAGCTGAGACACCCGTGTCCAGAACCTTGGGGTCCGTCAACTGAACGGATCAAGAAGGGGGCCTAAACAGGATGAAGCAGCAGCATAAACTAAGTAAGTTCCAAGGCCTGAATTAGAATTACTGTACTTCAATGAGACGGTGGTTGATCGTTTTAAACGTAGTATTTGAGCCAGTCACTCGTGTCTCTCTCTCTCTCGCTCTGAAATCAATTTTCCTGAAATTTCGATACATGAATAAATTCGCACAAAATGGCGTGCGATGAAAGAATCATTAATATGTGTAGCGATGCTGGATAGATAAATGTTCTTCTGCCGTCTAGCTAATACATTAATTCTTCTAGTTAAATTGCATTCGCCAGATGGCAGTTGATTTTAGCAGTCCAGCTTCTAATGTTTTATAGATTTTTTCATCGCTCGCCATTTTGTACGAAGGAATGAAATTTTCAGGAAATTCCATTTGCACGGTCACACTAGAAACAGTTTATTGGTTTTCGCGTAGTTTTTGAGCCGATGTGAAATATCCTTCATTCAGTGGATCCTTTCACGCATGTTAAATTGTATTCGTTAAATGTTAGTAATTTTTTTTAGAAATTGAGGATCTCGTTTGTAAAACTATTTATGACTCTGAATATCAGAAAATTTGATTTCCACGAAGAAACTCTTTGTCAGCCTTATTATGAGCTGTACATATGGTGAAGCAAACATTACTCATAATTATGTCTTTGTGCTGTTTGTTATTGAAAAGGGCTATATGAATGTGTAGTAACTTGCTTTGTGTTGATGTCTATCTAGATTGGTTTGCATCCGGAGAAGTCAGGTGATGATCTTCAGCTGGAGTTTCAACTGTTCCTAGTAGCCGCTGTGTCTCATCCTCTTCTCACAGGACAGTCGCCAGAACGCAGCTACGGTAAGCGTAGATATTTTTTCCTCCCCAACTCTTCTTCTTCTGGATCTTCTGCTTCTGGATCTTCTTCATAGGCATCAAAGCAGCTCTCTCTCTCTTCTCAGAAAATTCGCACAAAATGGCGAGTGGTGAAAGAATCGTGGTAAATGATCTTAATGATTCTAGTTAAATTGTATTCGCCAGATGGCAGATGTTTTTTAGCAATCCAGCTTCTAGTTTTTTGTGAATTCTATCATCGCTCGCCATTTTGTACGGAGGAATCGGATTTTCAGGAAATTCAATACGGTGGGCGATTGGTTTTCGCGTAGTTTTTGAGTCGATGTGAATATCATTCAGTGGTTCCTTTTACGCATGTAAAATTGTATTCGCGAAATGTCACCTAGATTGGTACTCTTGTAAGGTATCGTTTAGTTTAGATCTTCATTCCTTCCGCTTGCTTGCTTCAACTGCATGTTTCCTCTGCTACTGATTTTTTGCTTTGAGAGAGAGAGGAGAGAAGAGAGAGAGAGAGGAAAGGAGAGAGAGGAAGGAGAGAGAGAGGAGGGAGAGAGAGAGGAGGGAGAGAGAGAGGATGGAGAGAGAGAGAGGAGAGAGAGAGAGAGGAGAGAGAGAGAGGAGAGAGAGAGAGGAGAGACAGAGACAGAGAGATGTATAATCGTTTGCGTTATGTTGATAACTACCTAGATTGGTGCTCTTGTAAGATATCGTTTAGTTTAAGATCTTCATTCCTTCCGCTTGCTTGCTTCACTGCAGGTTTCCTCTGCTACTGATTTTTTGCTTTGAGAGAGAGAGAGAGAGGAGAGAGAGGAGGGAGAGAGAGAGAAGAGAGAGGGAGAGAGAGAGAGGAGAGAGGGATAGAGAGATGGAGACAGAGAGACAGAGAGATGGAGACAGAGAGACAGAGATGTATAATCGTTTGCATTATGTTCATAACTACCTAGATTGGTGCTCTTGTAAGGTATCGTTTAGTTTAAGATCTTCATTCCTTCCGCTTGCTTGCTTCAACTGCATGTTTCTCCTCTGCTACTGATTTTTTTTGCTTTTCGAGAGAGAGAGAGAGAGAGAGAGAGAGAGAGAGAGAATGATGAGTGGTGAGTAGAGTGCTTGAACTTCAGCTGCAACTGCTTGGGCTTGCTTCCTTCAACTGCTACTATTTGCTAACTTGCTTGCTTTCATTGCTACTGATTTCATTGCTAGCCTGCATGTTGCTTGCTAGCCTGCGTCTCTCTTTCTTTTTTCCTTTTATGAGTTTCCTTTTGTAATCGTTTGCGTTATGTTGATGTCTCTACCTAGATTGGTTTGGACATGGAGAAATTAATTAGTCGAGTGACGACGATCTTCATCAGCTGAGACACCCGTGTCCAGAACCTTGGGGTCCGTCAACTGAACGGATCAAGAAGGGGGCCTAAACAGGATGAAGCAGCAGCATAAACTAAGTAAGTTCCAAGGCCTGAATTAGAATTACTGTACTTCAATGAGACGGTGGTTGATCGTTTTAAACGTAGTATTTGAGCCAGTCACTCGTGTCTCTCTCTCTCTCGCTCTGAAATCAATTTTCCTGAAATTTCGATACATGAATAAATTCGCACAAAATGGCGTGCGATGAAAGAATCATTAATATGTGTAGCGATGCTGGATAGATAAATGTTCTTCTGCCGTCTAGCTAATACATTAATTCTTCTAGTTAAATTGCATTCGCCAGATGGCAGTTGATTTTAGCAGTCCAGCTTCTAATGTTTTATAGATTTTTTCATCGCTCGCCATTTTGTACGAAGGAATGAAATTTTCAGGAAATTCCATTTGCACGGTCACACTAGAAACAGTTTATTGGTTTTCGCGTAGTTTTTGAGCCGATGTGAAATATCCTTCATTCAGTGGATCCTTTCACGCATGTTAAATTGTATTCGTTAAATGTTAGTAATTTTTTTTAGAAATTGAGGATCTCGTTTGTAAAACTATTTATGACTCTGAATATCAGAAAATTTGATTTCCACGAAGAAACTCTTTGTCAGCCTTATTATGAGCTGTACATATGGTGAAGCAAACATTACTCATAATTATGTCTTTGTGCTGTTTGTTATTGAAAAGGGCTATATGAATGTGTAGTAACTTGCTTTGTGTTGATGTCTATCTAGATTGGTTTGCATCCGGAGAAGTCAGGTGATGATCTTCAGCTGGAGTTTCAACTGTTCCTAGTAGCCGCTGTGTCTCATCCTCTTCTCACAGGACAGTCGCCAGAACGCAGCTACGGTAAGCGTAGATATTTTTTCCTCCCCAACTCTTCTTCTTCTGGATCTTCTGCTTCTGGATCTTCTTCATAGGCATCAAAGCAGCTCTCTCTCTCTTCTCAGAAAATTCGCACAAAATGGCGAGTGGTGAAAGAATCGTGGTAAATGATCTTAATGATTCTAGTTAAATTGTATTCGCCAGATGGCAGATGTTTTTTAGCAATCCAGCTTCTAGTTTTTTGTGAATTCTATCATCGCTCGCCATTTTGTACGGAGGAATCGGATTTTCAGGAAATTCAATACGGTGGGCGATTGGTTTTCGCGTAGTTTTTGAGTCGATGTGAATATCATTCAGTGGTTCCTTTTACGCATGTAAAATTGTATTCGCGAAATGTCACCTAGATTGGTACTCTTGTAAGGTATCGTTTAGTTTAGATCTTCATTCCTTCCGCTTGCTTGCTTCAACTGCATGTTTCCTCTGCTACTGATTTTTTGCTTTGAGAGAGAGAGGAGAGGAGAGAGAGAGAGAGGAGAGGAGAGAGAGGAAGGAGAGAGAGAGGAGGGAGAGAGAGAGGAGGGAGAGAGAGAGGGTGGAGAGAGAGAGTATGGAGAGAGAGAGAGAGAGGAGAGAGAGAGAGGAGAGAGAGAGAGGAGAGACAGAGACAGAGAGATGTATAATCGTTTGCGTTATGTTGATAACTACCTAGATTGGTGCTCTTGTAAGATATCGTTTAGTTTAAGATCTTCATTCCTTCCGCTTGCTTGCTTCACTGCAGGTTTCCTCTGCTACTGATTTTTTGCTTTGAGAGAGAGAGAGAGAGGAGAGAGAGGAGGGAGAGAGAGAGAAGAGAGAGGGAGAGAGAGAGAGGAGAGAGGGATAGAGAGATGGAGACAGAGAGACAGAGAGATGGAGACAGAGAGACAGAGATGTATAATCGTTTGCATTATGTTCATAACTACCTAGATTGGTGCTCTTGTAAGGTATCGTTTAGTTTAAGATCTTCATTCCTTCCGCTTGCTTGCTTCAACTGCATGTTTCTCCTCTGCTACTGATTTTTTTTGCTTTTCGAGAGAGAGAGAGAGAGAGAGAGAGAATGATGAGTGGTGAGTAGAGTGCTTGAACTTCAGCTGCAACTGCTTGGGCTTGCTTCCTTCAACTGCTACTATTTGCTAACTTGCTTGCTTTCATTGCTACTGATTTCATTGCTAGCCTGCATGTTGCTTGCTAGCCTGCGTCTCTCTTTCTTTTTTCCTTTTATGAGTTTCCTTTTGTAATCGTTTGCGTTATGTTGATGTCTCTACCTAGATTGGTTTGGACATGGAGAAATTAATTAGTCGAGTGACGACGATCTTCATCAGCTGAGACACCCGTGTCCAGAACCTTGGGGTCCGTCAACTGAACGGATCAAGAAGGGGGCCTAAACAGGATGAAGCAGCAGCATAAACTAAGTAAGTTCCAAGGCCTGAATTAGAATTACTGTACTTCAATGAGACGGTGGTTGATCGTTTTAAACGTAGTATTTGAGCCAGTCACTCGTGTCTCTCTCTCTCTCGCTCTGAAATCAATTTTCCTGAAATTTCGATACATGAATAAATTCGCACAAAATGGCGTGCGATGAAAGAATCATTAATATGTGTAGCGATGCTGGATAGATAAATGTTCTTCTGCCGTCTAGCTAATACATTAATTCTTCTAGTTAAATTGCATTCGCCAGATGGCAGTTGATTTTAGCAGTCCAGCTTCTAATGTTTTATAGATTTTTTCATCGCTCGCCATTTTGTACGAAGGAATGAAATTTTCAGGAAATTCCATTTGCACGGTCACACTAGAAACAGTTTATTGGTTTTCGCGTAGTTTTTGAGCCGATGTGAAATATCCTTCATTCAGTGGATCCTTTCACGCATGTTAAATTGTATTCGTTAAATGTTAGTAATTTTTTTTAGAAATTGAGGATCTCGTTTGTAAAACTATTTATGACTCTGAATATCAGAAAATTTGATTTCCACGAAGAAACTCTTTGTCAGCCTTATTATGAGCTGTACATATGGTGAAGCAAACATTACTCATAATTATGTCTTTGTGCTGTTTGTTATTGAAAAGGGCTATATGAATGTGTAGTAACTTGCTTTGTGTTGATGTCTATCTAGATTGGTTTGCATCCGGAGAAGTCAGGTGATGATCTTCAGCTGGAGTTTCAACTGTTCCTAGTAGCCGCTGTGTCTCATCCTCTTCTCACAGGACAGTCGCCAGAACGCAGCTACGGTAAGCGTAGATATTTTTTCCTCCCCAACTCTTCTTCTTCTGGATCTTCTGCTTCTGGATCTTCTTCATAGGCATCAAAGCAGCTCTCTCTCTCTTCTCAGAAAATTCGCACAAAATGGCGAGTGGTGAAAGAATCGTGGTAAATGATCTTAATGATTCTAGTTAAATTGTATTCGCCAGATGGCAGATGTTTTTTAGCAATCCAGCTTCTAGTTTTTTGTGAATTCTATCATCGCTCGCCATTTTGTACGGAGGAATCGGATTTTCAGGAAATTCAATACGGTGGGCGATTGGTTTTCGCGTAGTTTTTGAGTCGATGTGAATATCATTCAGTGGTTCCTTTTACGCATGTAAAATTGTATTCGCGAAATGTCACCTAGATTGGTACTCTTGTAAGGTATCGTTTAGTTTAGATCTTCATTCCTTCCGCTTGCTTGCTTCAACTGCATGTTTCCTCTGCTACTGATTTTTTGCTTTGAGAGAGAGAGGAGAGGAGAGAGAGAGAGAGGAAAGGAGAGAGAGGAAGGAGAGAGAGAGGAGGGAGAGAGAGAGGAGGGAGAGAGAGAGGATGGAGAGAGAGAGAGGAGAGAGAGAGAGAGGAGAGAGAGAGAGGAGAGAGAGAGAGGAGAGACAGAGACAGAGAGATGTATAATCGTTTGCGTTATGTTGATAACTACCTAGATTGGTGCTCTTGTAAGATATCGTTTAGTTTAAGATCTTCATTCCTTCCGCTTGCTTGCTTCACTGCAGGTTTCCTCTGCTACTGATTTTTTGCTTTGAGAGAGAGAGAGAGAGGAGAGAGAGGAGGGAGAGAGAGAGAAGAGAGAGGGAGAGAGAGAGAGGAGAGAGGGATAGAGAGATGGAGACAGAGAGACAGAGAGATGGAGACAGAGAGACAGAGATGTATAATCGTTTGCATTATGTTCATAACTACCTAGATTGGTGCTCTTGTAAGGTATCGTTTAGTTTAAGATCTTCATTCCTTCCGCTTGCTTGCTTCAACTGCATGTTTCTCCTCTGCTACTGATTTTTTTTGCTTTTCGAGAGAGAGAGAGAGAGAGAGAGAGAGAGAGAATGATGAGTGGTGAGTAGAGTGCTTGAACTTCAGCTGCAACTGCTTGGGCTTGCTTCCTTCAACTGCTACTATTTGCTAACTTGCTTGCTTTCATTGCTACTGATTTCATTGCTAGCCTGCATGTTGCTTGCTAGCCTGCGTCTCTCTTTCTTTTTTCCTTTTATGAGTTTCCTTTTGTAATCGTTTGCGTTATGTTGATGTCTCTACCTAGATTGGTTTGGACATGGAGAAATTAATTAGTCGAGTGACGACGATCTTCATCAGCTGAGACACCCGTGTCCAGAACCTTGGGGTCCGTCAACTGAACGGATCAAGAAGGGGGCCTAAACAGGATGAAGCAGCAGCATAAACTAAGTAAGTTCCAAGGCCTGAATTAGAATTACTGTACTTCAATGAGACGGTGGTTGATCGTTTTAAACGTAGTATTTGAGCCAGTCACTCGTGTCTCTCTCTCTCTCGCTCTGAAATCAATTTTCCTGAAATTTCGATACATGAATAAATTCGCACAAAATGGCGTGCGATGAAAGAATCATTAATATGTGTAGCGATGCTGGATAGATAAATGTTCTTCTGCCGTCTAGCTAATACATTAATTCTTCTAGTTAAATTGCATTCGCCAGATGGCAGTTGATTTTAGCAGTCCAGCTTCTAATGTTTTATAGATTTTTTCATCGCTCGCCATTTTGTACGAAGGAATGAAATTTTCAGGAAATTCCATTTGCACGGTCACACTAGAAACAGTTTATTGGTTTTCGCGTAGTTTTTGAGCCGATGTGAAATATCCTTCATTCAGTGGATCCTTTCACGCATGTTAAATTGTATTCGTTAAATGTTAGTAATTTTTTTTAGAAATTGAGGATCTCGTTTGTAAAACTATTTATGACTCTGAATATCAGAAAATTTGATTTCCACGAAGAAACTCTTTGTCAGCCTTATTATGAGCTGTACATATGGTGAAGCAAACATTACTCATAATTATGTCTTTGTGCTGTTTGTTATTGAAAAGGGCTATATGAATGTGTAGTAACTTGCTTTGTGTTGATGTCTATCTAGATTGGTTTGCATCCGGAGAAGTCAGGTGATGATCTTCAGCTGGAATTTCAACTGTTCCTAGTAGCCGCTGTGTCTCATCCTCTTCTCACAGGACAGTCGCCAGAACGCAGCTACGGTAAGCGTAGATATTTTTTCCTCCCCAACTCTTCTTCTTCTGGATCTTCTGCTTCTGGATCTTCTTCATAGGCATCAAAGCAGCTCTCTCTCTCTTCTCAGAAAATTCGCACAAAATGGCGAGTGGTGAAAGAATCGTGGTAAATGATCTTAATGATTCTAGTTAAATTGTATTCGCCAGATGGCAGATGTTTTTTAGCAATCCAGCTTCTAGTTTTTTGTGAATTCTATCATCGCTCGCCATTTTGTACGGAGGAATCGGATTTTCAGGAAATTCAATACGGTGGGCGATTGGTTTTCGCGTAGTTTTTGAGTCGATGTGAATATCATTCAGTGGTTCCTTTTACGCATGTAAAATTGTATTCGCGAAATGTCACCTAGATTGGTACTCTTGTAAGGTATCGTTTAGTTTAGATCTTCATTCCTTCCGCTTGCTTGCTTCAACTGCATGTTTCCTCTGCTACTGATTTTTTGCTTTGAGAGAGAGAGGAGAGGAGAGAGAGAGAGAGGAAAGGAGAGAGAGGAAGGAGAGAGAGAGGAGGGAGAGAGAGAGGAGGGAGAGAGAGAGGATGGAGAGAGAGAGGATGGAGAGAGAGAGAGAGAGGAGAGAGAGAGAGGAGAGAGAGAGAGGAGAGACAGAGACAGAGAGATGTATAATCGTTTGCGTTATGTTGATAACTACCTAGATTGGTGCTCTTGTAAGATATCGTTTAGTTTAAGATCTTCATTCCTTCCGCTTGCTTGCTTCACTGCAGGTTTCCTCTGCTACTGATTTTTTGCTTTGAGAGAGAGAGGAGAGAGAGGAGGGAGAGAGAGAGAAGAGAGAGGAAGAGAGAGAGAGGAGAGAGGGATAGAGAGATGGAGACAGAGAGACAGAGAGATGGAGACAGAGAGACAGAGATGTATAATCGTTTGCATTATGTTCATAACTACCTAGATTGGTGCTCTTGTAAGGTATCGTTTAGTTTAAGATCTTCATTCCTTCCGCTTGCTTGCTTCAACTGCATGTTTCTCCTCTGCTACTGATTTTTTTTGCTTTTCGAGAGAGAGAGAGAGAGAGAGAGAGAGAGAGAGAGAGAGAGAGAGAGAGAGAATGATGAGTGGTGAGTAGAGTGCTTGAACTTCAGCTGCAACTGCTTGGGCTTGCTTCCTTCAACTGCTACTATTTGCTAACTTGCTTGCTTTCATTGCTACTGATTTCATTGCTAGCCTGCATGTTGCTTGCTAGCCTGCGTCTCTCTTTCTTTTTTCCTTTTATGAGTTTCCTTTTGTAATCGTTTGCGTTATGTTGATGTCTCTACCTAGATTGGTTTGGACATGGAGAAATTAATTAGTCGAGTGACGACGATCTTCATCAGCTGAGACACCCGTGTCCAGAACCTTGGGGTCCGTCAACTGAACGGATCAAGAAGGGGGCCTAAACAGGATGAAGCAGCAGCATAAACTAAGTAAGTTCCAAGGCCTGAATTAGAATTACTGTACTTCAATGAGACGGTGGTTGATCGTTTTAAACGTAGTATTTGAGCCAGTCACTCGTGTCTCTCTCTCTCTCGCTCTGAAATCAATTTTCCTGAAATTTCGATACATGAATAAATTCGCACAAAATGGCGTGCGATGAAAGAATCATTAATATGTGTAGCGATGCTGGATAGATAAATGTTCTTCTGCCGTCTAGCTAATACATTAATTCTTCTAGTTAAATTGCATTCGCCAGATGGCAGTTGATTTTAGCAGTCCAGCTTCTAATGTTTTATAGATTTTTTCATCGCTCGCCATTTTGTACGAAGGAATGAAATTTTCAGGAAATTCCATTTGCACGGTCACACTAGAAACAGTTTATTGGTTTTCGCGTAGTTTTTGAGCCGATGTGAAATATCCTTCATTCAGTGGATCCTTTCACGCATGTTAAATTGTATTCGTTAAATGTTAGTAATTTTTTTTAGAAATTGAGGATCTCGTTTGTAAAACTATTTATGACTCTGAATATCAGAAAATTTGATTTCCACGAAGAAACTCTTTGTCAGCCTTATTATGAGCTGTACATATGGTGAAGCAAACATTACTCATAATTATGTCTTTGTGCTGTTTGTTATTGAAAAGGGCTATATGAATGTGTAGTAACTTGCTTTGTGTTGATGTCTATCTAGATTGGTTTGCATCCGGAGAAGTCAGGTGATGATCTTCAGCTGGAGTTTCAACTGTTCCTAGTAGCCGCTGTGTCTCATCCTCTTCTCACAGGACAGTCGCCAGAACGCAGCTACGGTAAGCGTAGATATTTTTTCCTCCCCAACTCTTCTTCTTCTGGATCTTCTGCTTCTGGATCTTCTTCATAGGCATCAAAGCAGCTCTCTCTCTCTTCTCAGAAAATTCGCACAAAATGGCGAGTGGTGAAAGAATCGTGGTAAATGATCTTAATGATTCTAGTTAAATTGTATTCGCCAGATGGCAGATGTTTTTTAGCAATCCAGCTTCTAGTTTTTTGTGAATTCTATCATCGCTCGCCATTTTGTACGGAGGAATCGGATTTTCAGGAAATTCAATACGGTGGGCGATTGGTTTTCGCGTAGTTTTTGAGTCGATGTGAATATCATTCAGTGGTTCCTTTTACGCATGTAAAATTGTATTCGCGAAATGTCACCTAGATTGGTACTCTTGTAAGGTATCGTTTAGTTTAGATCTTCATTCCTTCCGCTTGCTTGCTTCAACTGCATGTTTCCTCTGCTACTGATTTTTTGCTTTGAGAGAGAGAGGAGAGGAGAGAGAGAGAGAGGAAAGGAGAGAGAGGAAGGAGAGAGAGAGGAGGGAGAGAGAGAGGAGGGAGAGAGAGAGGATGGAGAGAGAGAGAGGAGAGAGAGAGAGGAGAGAGAGAGAGGAGAGAGAGAGAGGAGAGACAGAGACAGAGAGATGTATAATCGTTTGCGTTATGTTGATAACTACCTAGATTGGTGCTCTTGTAAGATATCGTTTAGTTTAAGATCTTCATTCCTTCCGCTTGCTTGCTTCACTGCAGGTTTCCTCTGCTACTGATTTTTTGCTTTGAGAGAGAGAGAGAGAGAGGAGAGAGAGGAGGGAGAGAGAGAGAAGAGAGAGGGAGAGAGAGAGAGGAGAGAGGGATAGAGAGATGGAGACAGAGAGACAGAGAGATGGAGACAGAGAGACAGAGATGTATAATCGTTTGCATTATGTTCATAACTACCTAGATTGGTGCTCTTGTAAGGTATCGTTTAGTTTAAGATCTTCATTCCTTCCGCTTGCTTGCTTCAACTGCATGTTTCTCCTCTGCTACTGATTTTTTTTGCTTTTCGAGAGAGAGAGAGAGAGAGAGAGAGAGAGAGAGAGAGAGAGAGAGAGAATGATGAGTGGTGAGTAGAGTGCTTGAACTTCAGCTGCAACTGCTTGGGCTTGCTTCCTTCAACTGCTACTATTTGCTAACTTGCTTGCTTTCATTGCTACTGATTTCATTGCTAGCCTGCATGTTGCTTGCTAGCCTGCGTCTCTCTTTCTTTTTTCCTTTTATGAGTTTCCTTTTGTAATCGTTTGCGTTATGTTGATGTCTCTACCTAGATTGGTTTGGACATGGAGAAATTAATTAGTCGAGTGACGACGATCTTCATCAGCTGAGACACCCGTGTCCAGAACCTTGGGGTCCGTCAACTGAACGGATCAAGAAGGGGGCCTAAACAGGATGAAGCAGCAGCATAAACTAAGTAAGTTCCAAGGCCTGAATTAGAATTACTGTACTTCAATGAGACGGTGGTTGATCGTTTTAAACGTAGTATTTGAGCCAGTCACTCGTGTCTCTCTCTCTCTCGCTCTGAAATCAATTTTCCTGAAATTTCGATACATGAATAAATTCGCACAAAATGGCGTGCGATGAAAGAATCATTAATATGTGTAGCGATGCTGGATAGATAAATGTTCTTCTGCCGTCTAGCTAATACATTAATTCTTCTAGTTAAATTGCATTCGCCAGATGGCAGTTGATTTTAGCAGTCCAGCTTCTAATGTTTTATAGATTTTTTCATCGCTCGCCATTTTGTACGAAGGAATGAAATTTTCAGGAAATTCCATTTGCACGGTCACACTAGAAACAGTTTATTGGTTTTCGCGTAGTTTTTGAGCCGATGTGAAATATCCTTCATTCAGTGGATCCTTTCACGCATGTTAAATTGTATTCGTTAAATGTTAGTAATTTTTTTTAGAAATTGAGGATCTCGTTTGTAAAACTATTTATGACTCTGAATATCAGAAAATTTGATTTCCACGAAGAAACTCTTTGTCAGCCTTATTATGAGCTGTACATATGGTGAAGCAAACATTACTCATAATTATGTCTTTGTGCTGTTTGTTATTGAAAAGGGCTATATGAATGTGTAGTAACTTGCTTTGTGTTGATGTCTATCTAGATTGGTTTGCATCCGGAGAAGTCAGGTGATGATCTTCAGCTGGAGTTTCAACTGTTCCTAGTAGCCGCTGTGTCTCATCCTCTTCTCACAGGACAGTCGCCAGAACGCAGCTACGGTAAGCGTAGATATTTTTTCCTCCCCAACTCTTCTTCTTCTGGATCTTCTGCTTCTGGATCTTCTTCATAGGCATCAAAGCAGCTCTCTCTCTCTTCTCAGAAAATTCGCACAAAATGGCGAGTGGTGAAAGAATCGTGGTAAATGATCTTAATGATTCTAGTTAAATTGTATTCGCCAGATGGCAGATGTTTTTTAGCAATCCAGCTTCTAGTTTTTTGTGAATTCTATCATCGCTCGCCATTTTGTACGGAGGAATCGGATTTTCAGGAAATTCAATACGGTGGGCGATTGGTTTTCGCGTAGTTTTTGAGTCGATGTGAATATCATTCAGTGGTTCCTTTTACGCATGTAAAATTGTATTCGCGAAATGTCACCTAGATTGGTACTCTTGTAAGGTATCGTTTAGTTTAGATCTTCATTCCTTCCGCTTGCTTGCTTCAACTGCATGTTTCCTCTGCTACTGATTTTTTGCTTTGAGAGAGAGAGGAGAGGAGAGAGAGAGAGAGAGGAAAGGAGAGAGAGGAAGGAGAGAGAGAGGAGGGAGAGAGAGAGGAGGGAGAGAGAGAGGATGGAGAGAGAGAGAGGAGAGAGAGAGAGAGGAGAGAGAGAGAGGAGAGAGAGAGAGAGGAGAGACAGAGACAGAGAGATGTATAATCGTTTGCGTTATGTTGATAACTACCTAGATTGGTGCTCTTGTAAGATATCGTTTAGTTTAAGATCTTCATTCCTTCCGCTTGCTTGCTTCACTGCAGGTTTCCTCTGCTACTGATTTTTTGCTTTGAGAGAGAGAGAGAGAGAGGAGAGAGAGGAGGGAGAGAGAGAGAAGAGAGAGGGAGAGAGAGAGAGGAGAGAGGGATAGAGAGATGGAGACAGAGAGACAGAGAGATGGAGACAGAGAGACAGAGATGTATAATCGTTTGCATTATGTTCATAACTACCTAGATTGGTGCTCTTGTAAGGTATCGTTTAGTTTAAGATCTTCATTCCTTCCGCTTGCTTGCTTCAACTGCATGTTTCTCCTCTGCTACTGATTTTTTTTGCTTTTCGAGAGAGAGAGAGAGAGAGAGAGAGAGAGAGAGAGAGAGAATGATGAGTGGTGAGTAGAGTGCTTGAACTTCAGCTGCAACTGCTTGGGCTTGCTTCCTTCAACTGCTACTATTTGCTAACTTGCTTGCTTTCATTGCTACTGATTTCATTGCTAGCCTGCATGTTGCTTGCTAGCCTGCGTCTCTCTTTCTTTTTTCCTTTTATGAGTTTCCTTTTGTAATCGTTTGCGTTATGTTGATGTCTCTACCTAGATTGGTTTGGACATGGAGAAATTAATTAGTCGAGTGACGACGATCTTCATCAGCTGAGACACCCGTGTCCAGAACCTTGGGGTCCGTCAACTGAACGGATCAAGAAGGGGGCCTAAACAGGATGAAGCAGCAGCATAAACTAAGTAAGTTCCAAGGCCCGCTCTCTCTCTCTGCTCTCTCTCTCTGTCTGCCTGTAGTCTTCATCTCTCTCTCTCTCTCTGTCTAAGTCTTGAAAGCCATCGACTGCGACGCAGTCGATGACCTTGAAAGACTTAGTTTATTTTGGCTCTGCTCTCTCTCTCTCTCTTTCTCCTCCTCTTCCTCCCTCTCTCCTCCTCTTCCTCCCTCCCTCTCTCCTTGGCAAAGTGCCAAGTCTCTCTCTCTTCCTCTTTCCTTGGCAAAGTGCCAAAGAGAGAGGGAGGGAGAAAGAGAGAGAGAGAGACTTGGCAAAGTGCCAAGGAGAGAGGGAGGAAGAGGAGGAGAAAGAGAGAGAGAGCCGAGCCAAAATAAACTAAGTCTTTCAAGGTCATCGACTGCGTCGCAGTCGATGGCTTTCAAGACTTAGACAGAGAGAGAGAGATGAAGACTTAGAGAGAGAGAGGAGAGAGAGAGAGCGGCCTTGGAACTTACTTAGTTTATGCTGCTTTATTTATCCTGTTAGGCCCTTGATCCGTTCAGTTGACGAATCGCGGACTTGCCAGGTGCCAAATTCTGCTGCTTCGCAGAGTCGTTACACGCAGTCAGCAGACCCGAACCAGAAACCTATCAAAGAAGACATTTATTAGAAGAACTATAACTTTTATCACTCTTCTTCAAATTTTGCAAGCAATGAAGAAAAATACTTGTAGAAAATGGAAAGGCACTGAAAATTGACTGCGTGATTGAGTAAATAAATGAAAAACCATTATGCGACGGTTATTTTTGGATACAGTTCAACCAGCGCATCCAAAAACACAATACACGCTACTAGGTATGTTTATATAGCACCGCTTTGCATAAGATGCTTCAATTAAGCACACACAAGTGCGTGCATATAAACTCTCAATACACAACAACACTCGACCTCTATTAATCAATTTATATAGCACCTTAGAATTAAATTATGCACATCTATATACTCCAAACTTAGATGCTTCAGTTAATCACACACAAGCGCTTATAGCACCCCATTGCCTTAGAATCTTCAACTAAGCACACAGAAACACACAAGAGAATATATACTCGAAATACATATACCCTTTACACAAGCTGGAAATTAACACTAGGGCTATATACAAGCAATTTATATAGCACCCCTTTGCCTTTATACACTTCAGTTAAGCACACAAAAACACAAGCGCATATATACTCTAACTACACTCAGTTTATATAGCACCCTTTGCCTAAGATGCTTTAAATTAACACTAGGCCCTCTATTAATCGATTTATATAGCACCCCTTTGCCTTTATACGCTTCAGTTAAGCACACAAAAACAAGCGCATATATACTCTAACTACACTCAGTTTATATAGCACCCCTTTGCCTAAGATGCTTCAATTAAGCACACATAAACAAGCTTTAATCAAGCTTTAAATTAACATTAGGCCTCTATTCATCGATTTATATAGCACCCATTTGCCTTAGACTTAAATTATCCACACCTATATTCCAAACTTAGAAGCTTCAGTTAAGCACACACAAGCACATATATACTCTGTAAATACACATAAACAAGCTTTAACAGGCTTAAACATGCTTGAAATGTATATAGCACCCCATTGCCTTAGAATCTTCAACTAAGCACACAGAAACACACAAGCGCATATAAACTCGAAATACACATACCCTATAAAACAAGTTTGAAATTAACACTAGGATTACAGTTTAATCAATTTTTGTAGCACCCCTTTGCCTTACTCTCCAGTTAAGCACGCACTAACACACAAGCGCATACATACTCGAAATACACATACCCTATATTTATGTAGCACCCCTTCGCCTTAACTCTTCAGTTAAGCCCGCACAAATACACAAGCGCATATGTACTATAAATACACATACCCTTTTGCACAAGCTTGAAATTAACACTAGGCCTCCATACACACTCAATTTTGTATACCACCCCTTTGCCTTAGACGCTTCAATTAAGCACAAGCGCATATATAATCATTTATATAGGAAAAATTATGAGTTCACTTACTGCTGCTGTCTTTCTGGTGGGTCATGGGCCTCATTCCAATGCGAGGAGGAGCTACTGCGACTCTTGCATTGTGTCCATCTTCTCTCATCTGTTCGAAAGAATCAAGAAAATACTTTTAGAAAGTAGAATTAACCGAGAATGGAAAATAAAAAAGCTGTGAAGCAAGTAAAAACGGAAAGATATTGAAAATTGACTGACTGAATAAGTGAATGAAAAACCATTCTGCAACGACTATTTTGGATGCACTTGATCAAGTTTTTATTTAACTGAATTATTGACCGAATCAGCTAGGCACGGCTACGCTGGTACTTTTATTATAATCAGTCTATGTCTAGTAGATCTAGATGTGGCGCTTTCCTGATGTTCCGCT
The DNA here is from genome assembly GCA_964023275.1 of Norana najaformis. Classification (NCBI taxonomy): domain Eukaryota; kingdom Metazoa; phylum Annelida; class Clitellata; order Crassiclitellata; family Hormogastridae; genus Norana; species Norana najaformis. The sequence continues at coordinate 6,513,208 of OZ029928.1, forward strand.
TCTGAGTAGATAACCTGATGATGCGCTAAATAATTAACCGCTCAATGTCAACGGTATTTACATGACATTCAAGCGCTTGAAACCGTGTGTAAAAGTAAGGCATAGACTCTTCAATTAAGCACTCACAACCGCAAATAGAGAGGGAGAAAGAGAGAGGGAGAAAGAGAACGAGAGAGCCACTCTCTTTCTCCCTCTCTCTTTGGCTTCGTGCCAAAGAGAGAGGGAAAATAAAATAAAAAAATGAGCGAGTGAATGAATAAATTATTGAAAACCATTTTGTAATCATTTTGTAATGACTATTTTCGGCTTATTAGTCAAAATATACAATAATCAATTTATATAGCCTTGGTAAGATGCATCCACACAAGTATATGCAAACATTAAATACACATGAACAAGCGCTTTGAATTAACAGTAGGCCTCTATTAATCACCCCTTTGCCTTAGACTTAAATTATGCGCACCTATATTCCAAACTTAGATGCTTCAGTTAATCACACACAAGCACATATATAAATACACACGAACAAGCTTAAACATGCTTGAAATTAACACTAGGCTTATCAATTTAGACTCTTCAATAAGCACACAGAAACATACTAGCCCATATATACTATCAATTTGTATAGCACCCCTTTGCCTTTATACGCTTCAGTTAAGCACACAAAAACACAAGCGCATATACTGTATACCTCCAACTACATTCATTTTATATAGCACTCCTTTGCCTAAGATGCTTCAATTAAGCACACAAGCCCACATAAACTCTAAATACACATAAGCAATCAATCGATTTATATAGCACCCCTTTGCCTTAGACTTAAATTATGCACACCTATATTCCAAATGATGCTTCAGTTAAGCACATACAGGCACATATATACTCTGTAAATACTCACTGGGCTTATCAATTTATATAGCACCCCATTGCCTTAGAATCTTCAACTAAGCACACAGAAACACACAAGAGCATATATACTCGAAATACGTAACACTAGGGCTATATATAAGCAATTTATATAGCACCCCTTTGCCTTTATACGCTTCAGTTAAGCACCCAAAACATTCAAGTGCATATATACTCCAACTACACTCAGTTTATGTAGCACCCCTTTGCCTAATATGCTTCAATTAACCGTACACAAACTCTAAATACGCTTGAACAATCTTTAATCAAGCTTTACAGTAACACTAGGCCTCTATTAATCACCCCTTTGCCTTAGACTTAAATTATGCACACCTATATATACACTCCAAACTTAGATGCATCAGTTAAGCACACAAAAGCACATATATACTCTGTAAATACGCTTTAACAAGCTTAAACATGCTTGAAATTAGCACTATGCTGATCAATTTATATAGCACTCCATTGCCTTAGAATCTTCAACTAAGCACACAGAAACACACAAGCGCGTACCCTATAAACAAGTTTGAATTAACACTAGGATTACCATTTAATCAGTTTATGTAGCACCCTTTTGCCTTAGACTCTTCAGTTAAGCACGCACAAACACACAAGCCCACATGTACTCTAAATACACATACCCATTACACAATTTTGAAATTAACACTAGGCCTCTATACACACACTGGTCCCACTTGCTGGAATCGTCTCCCTCGAGAACTGCGACTTGAGCTCCTTTCTCTCCCCCTCTCAGTGTTCCGCAGCGCCTGAAGACTGTACTGTTCAACAGTGATTTTACTTTTACGGGTCGGAAGCACCCCTGTTGAGTTTATCCTCTAAGAGGCGCTTTATAAATCTCAAATTACAATTACACTAAATTTTGTATAGAGCCCCTTTGCCTTAGACGCTTCAATTAAGCACAAGCGCATACATAATCATTTATATGGGGGAAATATTGTAAAATTATGAGTTCACTTACTACTGCTGTCTTTCTGGTGGGTCATGGGCCTCATTCCAATGCGAGTAGGAGCTACTGCGACTCTTGCATTGTGTCCATCTTCTCTCATCTGTTCAAAGGAATCAAGAAAATACTTTTAGAAAGTAGAATTAACCGAGAATGGAAAATAAAAAAAGCTTAGAGCAAGTAAAAATGGAAAGACACTGAAAACTGACTGAGTGAATAAGTGAATGAAAAACATTCTGCAACGACTATTTTGGATGAAGTTCAGCTAGCCATTATTCTTCAGTTATTGTGTAGAACTGTAGACACTGTTTGATGCAGTTGATCAAGTTTTTATGTAACTGAATTATTGACCGAATCAATTAGGCACGGCTACGCTGGTACTTTTATAATAGACGCTAGGTCTAGGTCTAGCAGATCTAGATGTGGCGCTTTCCTGATGTCCTGCTTCTGTGTAGATAACCTGATGATGCGCTAAGTAATTAACCGCTCAATGTCAACGGCATTTACATGACATTCAAGCGCTTGAAACCGTGTGTAAAACTAAGGCATAGACTCTTCAGTTAAGCACAAACAAAAGCATATATACTCAGTTTATGTGGCAACCTTTTGCCTTAGACTCTTCAAATAATATTTTCAATAGTTTTACCATATATCTCAGGCGGATCTACACAACATATATGTGCATGGCATACACTCTTCAGTTAAGCGCACACAAGCGCATATACACTCTAAATACTTGATAATGATATTAATTAATGCGTGGATAAACAATTTGCTTTCTTGGTCTTGCAAAAACAGAGATTGGAAAATAAAATTAAAAAGCTGTGAAGCAAGTAAAAATTTAAAGACATTGAAACTGAGTGAATGAATAAGTAAATGAAAAACCATTTTGCAACGACCATTTTCGGATGCGTTTATAACAGACGATAGATCTAGGGGTGGCTCTTGCAAGAGGTCCCCCTTTTGAGTAGATACCTGAAGAGGTTCTAAATAACATACCTGCCTCCAGCATATCCGTCAAGCACTCAACTGTCTTAATACAGAAACCTTCCCACTGTTAATAGTATATCTACGTAATTATCTCGTCAATGTCAACGGTATCTACATAACATCTACGTGTATTAATTACGACAAGAATTCAAGCGCTTGAAACCGTGTGTACAACTAAGGCATGGACTCTTCAATTTCAGTTAAGCACACGCAAGCGCGTATATTCTAAATACATATAGGCCTACTCTTTAAACGGGTTTGAAATTAACACTAGGCCTATATATAATCAATTTATATTGCACCCCTTTGATATGTGTATACATATATATCGACACTTACGAAGACGAAGGCCTTGGAATGTTAAGCGCTTTTTCACTTCTCAGGCTCTCTGTCGCTTCAGTCACGGCCTCGCTTCTCCAGTCGACCAAAACTCCTTCGAATCGCCCAAGTTCGTCTTCAGCTCGCTGCAGACCGTCCGAACGAAGACTCTATCAATTCGCCCTGTAAGTAGTAGGCCGCAGACGTCTCCTTCCTCCTTCGTTTAAGCTTCGGACTGACATTACCCACATCAAGTTCAAGACCCATCTACTGTATGCAAATCGCCTGAAAATAGACAGATGTGTCTTGTGGCTTGTTGGCCCAATCGAGGGTCACGGTTCACTGAGCACACACAAGTTCAAGGGATGAAGACAGCAAACGTTCAGCTTCAACTATAACACAACGCCACCTGAGTTCGTATTTTCCCACCCTAGTGACCACACTCTCATCTATACCGGGTATATAGATATATATATATATATATATATGGTATATATATGGTATATATACCGGGTATATAGAGGTCACATGCAACACATCATTTATTCAGCGCCGGAATATAATGACATCGCATCAACCGATGGCGCTGAGCAATTTCGCGTTCAAGCCAATCGAATACCATGCCACACAATGTATTTGACGGCAGTCAAACAAACCTTAACAGTTGTGACAAATGACTCCTCTCATTTTGACTATAACATTCTCATTCATTTTCCATCAATACTGGTATTGATTTTGGTTTAGCTAAAATGATCTGTTTTATTCATTAAGCCGTTGCTACTAGAAGCCGCTACATTACCGTTCGATTATATTATCTTACTTTAACTCACCCATTCAAACGATAAAACAATTTTAACAACTCTATTAGGCAATGAAATTATATAAAAGTGTGTCTTAGTCTTCAGCTATTTTAAAAGCCATCCACTGACCGTCTATAAACTTTGAGACAAGATGGTTCTCATAAATGCCTAACAATTATTGCTGTTGTTGGACATTGCAAAAGATCTCTAATGTCAAGACATCGATCTGAAACTGACCCTTGCACCTTGTCTCTTACTGAGTGGAGCTGATTCATCCCGGCCAAGAAGCACGTTTCACTTATGCAGCTCAAATGTGGCTCTAAGAAGCCCTACATTATGGTAGACCTAATAATAACAATAATGATAAAATTAGGCCTAATATTAATAGGCATAATAATAATAAAAGGCTTCATAATTGTAATAGGCCTAATGATGGTCTTGGTCATAGTCGTCGTCGTAGTAGCAGTAGTTGTACTGGCATATAGCAGTAGTAGTAATTGCGGAATGTACGTAAGCATTATAATATTTGAGTACACATGTATTTACATTCAAGGACCTCTCGGAACTGTTATAATTTATATATCTAACGATTCTTAACTGATGCGAATTAATATGTATTGAGAATCGGTTTCCTTCGACATTGATTCCTATTATCTCCCTCTGATGCTGCATTTCCCAATACATCGCCCTCCCGTCCAAAGGTCTTTCTCCCCACTGGTCCAAACTAAATATTTCCCATTGAAAACACATCTTCCCATACATTTCGCAACTCCTAACAGGTTTTTTAGCGCCGCTGGTCTTCCTGGCGCGGGTTTTGTGTAGCCTAGGCGGTTCGTCACCTCCTCTCTTGGTTTAAACGTAATAAATTTAGAAATAACGCCAAAGACTATATTCTCACCTGCAAGCAGCACACGTGCCACCTGCCTAATGTGAACCAACTTCAGACAGACAGACAGACACACACACACATACATACAGATTGTAAAGGAATGGTTAACAGCTAGCCACCTAGCTGAGAAGTAAACGGTAAGTACGGCGATGCACTGGCCCCGTGTCCAGGACATTGGGATTCGTCCATTATCGTCTCAATGGTCTAAAGAAAATTAAATGAGCGCCACCCCTACATCTCACTTGTGGCATATGCGAAAATTTACTTTACTTCTGACACTATCCCACAAAGTAGACATCTTCCTCATACATAGTTTCGCTTCTCCCAATGGGTCTTTTAGCGCCACTTTGTAAGTTGGTCGCTCTGAGGCGCCTTTTGTGTGGCGCTAAGAAATTTCGGAGTTTTACATTTACATATATCCCAGTGGCGGATTTAGTTAGAGGCGCCCCCTTTTGGTTATATGCCTGCACCCCTCAGACCAGACCCGTGCATGGAGGACTGCGAGAATGTGGCGCCCCTTGGAATGCTCTTGCCCCACGCAAATAGTCCTGCAGCCGCTAGTTCTGGCACTATGCCATTAAAAAGGTATCGGCGGGCATCCAGATCTGCAACAGCGCGACAAAACTATTTTAAGTTAGCAGGTCCATAACGCAACCGAAATCTGAGAGCAGCTGCGCTGTGGGATGGACAGCCTAGTACAGATATAATTATATGCAAACAGAAAACTAAAACGCAATAAATTTCGAAATGGCGCCAACGAGTCTATTCGCACCTGCATTCAGCACACGTGCCACCTGCCAAATCCGACCCAACGACATACGAACAAATACAGAGACAAACAGACATACAGATTGTTAATTAGTGGTCAACACTAAGTCTTGTATGCGATTCGTGTAACCAGCGCGCGATTTAATCTAATGGACGTTTTCAAAACTGTGCTGCCACCTAGCTGGAAAGTAAACGTCAAAGTCCTGCGATGCCCTGCCCCGTGTCCAGGATTTTGGGATTCGTTCACTGTCAGCTCAAGGGCTTAAGGAAAAGGAATGAGCGCCTCCTCTACGTCTCACACTGTGGGATATGGGAAACGTTTCTTTTTTGCTGAGACTATCCCCATAAAATACACATTTTCCTCATACATTTCGCTTCTTCCAGTGGTCTTTTTGGTCTCCTGACTTGGTTTTTGTGTGGCGCTAAAAAATTTCCGAGGTTTACATTTACATATATCCCGATGCTTCAGACTACCACCCCAACCCCCTCAATTAAAAACGGATCGGCGGTCATCCAGTTGAGACAAAGCGGTACAATTAGTGTATGTAGGCAGGTGCAAAACGGAGCTGGCTTTGGCGGACTCGCGCCGAAATCTGAGACCAGGTGCGCTGTAGGATGGGCAGGAAACGATGGATAATTACATGCAAACCGAGAACCTAAGCTTACTAAATTAGAAATGGCGCCAACAAGTCTATTCGCAACTGCATGCAGCACACGTGCGACCTGCCTAATCCGAACCAACTCCAGATGACAGACGGATAAAGGAGGAATGTAAAGGAGTGGTCAACACGTGTATGGAAGTCGTGTTACCAGCGTTGATCTAATGGTCTTTTTCGAAACTGTGCTGCCACCTACCTGGAAGGTAAACGGCAAGTCCTGCGATGTGCTGGTCCTGTGTCCAGAACATTGGAAATTGGAAGTCATCCATTGTCGGTTCAAGGGCCTAAAGAAAATTAAATATGCGCCTCCCCTACATCTCACTTGTGGGATATGAGAAACTACTTTACTTCTGAGACTATCCCCATAAAATACACATCTTTCTCATACATTTCTCCCGATGGGTCTTTTAACGCCATTGTATAAGTTGGTCTCCCTTACGCAGCTTTTGAGTGGCGCTGAGAAATTTCAGAAGTTACATTTACATATATCCCAGTGGGCGGATTCAGCTAGAGCCGCCCACTCTTGGTTATGTGCCTGCGCCCCGCAGTCCAGATCCGTGCATGGTGGACTGTGAGAATGTGGCGCGAAAAATGCTCTTGCCCCCACGCAAACAATCCTGGAGCCGCCACTGATATATCCTTCTAGTTCAGGCTATTTCCTATTTACAGGAGATAGGAGGGCATACAGATGTGAGACAGGGTGACAAACTTATTTTAAGTTAGCAGCAGAAATCTGAAAACAGGTGCACTGTAGGATGGGCAGCAAATGACAGAAAATTATATGCGTACAGAGAACTTTGGCTTAGGCTTACTATATTTAGAATAGCGCCAACAGGTCTATTCGCACCTGCATGCAGCACACGTGCCACCAGCACTCAGAGTACAAGGGCCTAGATTGGGCTACCCTGCTGATCCTGCAGGGCTAACCGTGATGGAATGGGATACTTTGATATTACAACGTCCAGCCAAGGGACTCTAATTAGGTCCAATGCAATACTGAAGATCTGCTGTCTGACTTAAACTGGTGTTTAAGGTGCAGACTGTACAGAAATAACTATGATGATGCTGACAAATTGTGCCAAAGTAATCAATTTAAGTGGATTCTAAGTAATGTAATAACTTACTTTGCCTAGCTACTATGAAAGCTTACTTACCACTACTGACACTATTCAAATATTCCTGTAGATTTATACAATCAGAGTAGTCTAGGTGAAGACATGCATTGTCAGTGACTCGTGAAAATGTGAATGTACACCTTATTCTATAGTGGCTGTATGGCCTTGACTCTGCTCGTATTCAATGAATTAATCGGGTGAGATCCTTCATCACGGGGACCCGTATGAATGGATACCACGCTATTTAAGGTCTTCGTGTAGGAGTAAGCTAGCCAGAGATTAAAGCCTCTTAAATATAATCATTATCGGTACATGAACCCGCACATGCTCATGCACATAAGCGCCCGACGACATGTTAACGTGAAGCTTAATTATTCTACCTACGTAACGAAAACACAAAATATATGAGATGAAGATCTGCTGTCTGACTCAAGCTGGTGTAAGATGCAGACTGTACAGAAATAACTATGATGATGTTGACAAATTGTGCCAACGTAATCAATAGAATGCAATCAGAGTAGTCTAGGTGAAGACATGCATTGTCAGGGACTCGTGAAAATGTGAATGTACACCTTTTTCTGTAGTGACTATATGGCCTTGACCCTGCTCATCTTCACCAACAGATGAGTTAGAAATAACAATCAAAATTCAATGGGGCTGGAGACATAGATAAAACCTATTTTTTAAAATAAATTTGGCCAAATTCCACATCCTAATTGCCTTGGCAGATGCGCTGTTGACAGCTGTCTACCAGCTGGCCTGGTGATACGTCGCTTCCCGCAGATTACAACTGCCGAAAGCCCAATACACGGCAGCGCTTTCTCTAGTTCTTCTATTACCTCGTTGCAATGCATGAATGCGAAGCAATCATGGACAAATTAAAGGCTGCTCAAAGTCCGCCACTGTTTCCAGAAATACATGAACCTACACAACAAGGCAAGTGCTCAAACTATCCTCCACACGAATCGACTACTGCAACGTTGCTTTCGCTGGCTTGCCACAGTGCAGAACCACACGGCTTCAGGCAGTCATCAGCGCTGCTGCTCGTCTGGCCGATCGCGTTTTTCCGATTCCCACTCTAGTACGAGGATGTCCAGTATAAGGATGTCAGTGGTTAGGGTTAGTCTTATCGTTAGGATAGATACAGTAGGAATGGGGAATACGGCGCTAAACCCTATTCCTAACTCTCACGTTTACCAATGACATCCTCCTACAATCGTGGGAAAAGGAAAGACGCTGGCCGCTCGGACTAGAAAGTCCGACCACATCACACCCGTGCTTCAGGACCAACTTCAGTGGCTAAGGATCGGCGAGCGCGTAAAGTTCAAACTTGCCTCCTTGTGTTCAAATGTCTGAACAACTGCGCACTACGCTATCTTGCAGACAGCACCAGGCCACTATCTGATGACCCCAACTGACAGCGACTGCGATCATCAAAGTCCACCCATGTATTTGTACCAGCAACTAAGACTTGAATGGGTGATCGGGCCTTTCGGGTTGCTGGTCCGCGCGCCTGGCTCAGTCTTCCGGCGTCCAAGTGTCAACCTCTTAAAAAAACCGCTGAAATTGTATTTGATTCATAACTCTTAGTTCTTGGGCCGACTTTAGACTTTGTAAAGTGCCCTAGAAGTAGCCTGCTACTTACGATGCTATATAAATTGTCGTCATTACATTATATTACACACATTACCAAAAGACATTATATTCTGGCTTAAATAAATTGTTTAAACTAATTTCTTTAAACTGCACAATGACGCAGAACATCATTTGGGGCACACGACTAGAGTTCTGTATCAGCCTGAACTATAAATAAAGCTTTTGATTTAAGAGTTTGTTAGAAGTTTGAAATGTTAAACAATAGTGATAAATCTATTGTCATCCTCTTCTGTTTCTTCCTCTTTGTTGAGTTCCTCTGGGTGGCATGGACTGCTGGAGAAGAGCTCCGCTCCGAGTTCCTTCACCACATCAGATGTAGGCAATTCTATAAACATAACAATTACAATTTAAAACACACCTCATTTTCATAACATTACACTACAAACATTACAATTACAAACATAATAAAAATTAAAAACATGACTCAATTAAATTTATGAAAGTAAGCCGTGTTGGACTTACTCTCTCAAAAATAATGTCTGGAAGCAGCTAACACTAAAGTGGCCATAACACTCAATTGTCTGGTATCATGCATAATTACTGTAACCTGCTGCCATACAATTTTATTTTGTCCGATTAAGTTAGAAACAATTCTGCTTGTCTGTCTACAAACCGTAGTGATTGTGCTTTATTAAGAAACATCTAGTAACAACATCAGCATTCTTGCTATTAAAGTGTCTGCTGTTTCCAGACATTACTCTTAACAGCATAAAGTATATGATCCTCATAAAGATCACTGCACCATTTCCAACGAACTTCTGGAAGATCAAAGATTGTTGCATTTTACATTACTTCCAACAGCTACAAATAAAAACTAAATTCAGCATAAACTTTTTTACAAATAAATAGCAGGCATCTATTTCTGCATCTGGTATGCATGACTACAGGAAAAATATGGGAGAAGGTACAGTAATATCAATGATCTGTAACCAAAACTGACCAAAATCAAAAAATAAATGAAAATAATGTAAATAAGCTATGAATTGGATATTTGGATTTAAATCGATAAAATAACTGGTATATAAAATGTATTATCAGAATTTTGTGTTCTTAAGCCAAACAGGTTGGCATTCAGTTTGCTTTGCAGCCATGGGGATCTGTTGGTCCCACATTCATTAACAACGATACCTGCAAATCATAGCTTTTAATGCATTGGCATTTCATTACGGCAAAACTTTCAACTGAAAATACAGGCCCTATACTGTTCCACCAGAAGCTATCAAACTTTTTCAGCTTATCTTAAGACGCACTTCTCAACAATCATTTCTTTACAGCCGTGCCACATCACTTGTAAGAAAATCCTTAAAGGGAGTCGATAAATATCCAGACAAATGCATATGACAATCAATCAAATCAAATCAATCAAACCAATCGACACCACTTCAAAATTAAAGCTCAATAATTAAATTCCAGAAGGTCACAAAATAAAGGCATCATAACATCTAGGCTGTTGACTGAAAGACACAGATATAAATTTAACATGCAGAAACATGGAATTTAAGCATGACCAAAAGGAAATATGGCTGAGAATTTGTATCCACTTTAAATGAAATTGTCTAATGCTGACAGATTTTCCCAACCTCTCAACCGTTACAGGCAAGCGACATCTGTCAAGTGTAAATCTTATATCAACACTGTTCATCCACACTTTTCAAAATTTTGCGGAAAAAAACATAAAAATAATGCTATATGTGTTCAGAATTATGCTAGTGTAGTGGGGTAACTCGGTACTTAACATATGAAAAAGATAAAACATATGAAATGTATGTGAATATTTACAAACTGTGATCAGCCTATCAATCAGTACTTTAATGTTCGTAATTTATAACATGCAGTCTAAAGCTTTGTTGTACATTTTAAGGTTGACAGGTAACAACGTTATATGACAAGTCACATGACAGTGTAACAAACTGTTTTTCACACATAACTGCAGATAAGCACTTCCACCACTCTACAGGAGGAACAAGGCGTCACAAATATATGAAACGTGTTCCTTACCACATATATCATGCTCTGTGAGTTCACTGGTTGAATCAGAGAAAGTATTATGATACACTTTAAATTATGTGCTACATATATTAAATTATTACGCAACACAAACTATTTTGAATTCCAACAATTAAAATGTTTTCCAATATCCCTCTAAATATGTTGCTTAGAGCAAATTTATATGAAATATTTATAGTAATTCATATTAAGCTATTATGTTGCATAAATCGCTGTGTTTAAAATTAGTGTACAGCAAAAATTCTTACATATTACAAAATTCACTACAACTTCTTGCAATTCATAAATTAATACATAAATTTAATGTGATACAAAAATATTGTGTGAAAAATTAATCTCACATAAAAATCTGCACGTGTTGCCGAAAAGAAATGAGCTGCATTAATGTGCTAAATTAATATGGAACTTACAGCGTGGATTGAGTTTTTGCAGATGAACCTGGCAGATGAGAATGACTGACTGAAGATGAACTCTGTAATTTAGAAAATACCTTGCTGGATCAGCCTATCAATCTATCAACGAGACAACCTATCGTTACCAATTACATGGCTGGACAACAAGGTGCAACCTGGATTCAGATAACAGGCAATAGTGAAAGATTGTTGCAGTCCAACATTGGATGCAAGCAACAGAAACAAAAAAGGATATTTACAACAATGACACAAACGATTACAATATCAACTTATTTGTAGATATTTACAGATAGTTACAGAAAAATACATTGCCTCAATTTTCTTTCTTTCCACACCTCCAACGAAATGCCAGCTAACAGGATCATTGACGTTGCTAAAAAACAAGCAAAGCATTCATTTATGATAAAAAAATACTCATAAATAGAAGTTAATTCTGAATACAACAAAAAGATTAAAGTAATGACTTTATTTCAAAAACATATACCACATAAACTCTTGCAAAAATATTGATAATAAATAGATAGTATCGATAACAGCTAGTTAACATTTTGGACAAAATAAAATTAACTGAAACTCACCCAACAGCTTATGCAAGTATACTCTTCATTTTCGATTACCTAACTGCTGCTAATATTAAAAGATACGTATAACTAAAGAACAATGATGAACATAAACTGCCAGGCAATAAACAACTGTGAATTGTGATTTCCAGCCAGAGAGTCAATATGGTTTTTACGCTGATCAGACAGTGTGTGACCGCTCGTAAGCAACAAATACTGTGTTAATTAACAGACATTTTAAGTCTATTAGAATTCTGACTGCATCCTTTGTAAATGCTTTTACAATTAGAATTATAATTGCAAAGGGTACAGACACTTTTACATAGCGATGAATTAAAGAAAGCAAGCTTTCTTACTCTTTTCTTGGAAGGAGGTCACTATCTACAAGAAAACAATAATTCATTACAGAAATGCATCCAACATAATTAAAATATAAATTCATAAAATACATACTCATTCATTAAAGTTTATTTTAATATAGCTTCATACTGACAATGATTTTACAAAATTGTGCATTAAAGACTTGCTGTATATATGCACTACATTCATCCTCCCTTATGCATACAGTGATTAAATCACACTGCCAACTAACTTGGAAAGTACAAAGAAGATTTCATACTGTCTACTTGAGCCATAAGATAAGTTATGAAGATTGTAGGATTAGCCACAAGATCTCTCAACTGAAAGACAAAGACCAGCAGAGGCTTGCTAATAATGAACAAGAAACTATCCTTAGCTCCTTACTTATTAACAATCATTTAAATAATGCTTCAGCATCGAACCGTTAATTTCAAATGACATACTGGGATTAAAACTCTGACTGCATTGACACATGACAAGAAAGAAAGTTTGACTACTCGTTTACAGCCGCCCACCAAGATACGAAAAATTGCACTTGAACAGTTCACAGATAAGATCCTTGGGGTCAGGTCACTGAATATCGTTACCTACTTTTCACCTTCAGTGAGAGTCGTTTCATTGATCTGATCAACAATACAGCCTCGAAATGCGTACTCTGAGCAAAGCTGAACCCATTTACTTCCAGGATTTCATCTCCAACCTGAACAAATAAGATGCAAAAATCACGGCTCAATAATGCAAAGCATACACTTTGTCTTAAACTCTTCTACACTTAATAAGCAATTGATGTATCTGGCTGTTTATATAGCACCTTTTAACAATGGTGCTAAAGGATGTCTGAAGACAGCAGACATTGAAGTGGCTATTTTTTGAGCAATTTTATGCAATAGCTCTCCCAAATTTAGCACCCTAGCTCATAAATTTGGTAATAACCAAACACCATCTCGTGAGTGGCTGACTATTCTACCACTTGCGCTGCAACACGAAGTCCAAACAGAAAATTTCCACACTGCCACTGCAGCTAATAATGCACAAGGCATCGATCAATCATAAAACTAATTTGAGATCCAGGATCCAGGGACCAGCCAGCGGAAACCCAGCAGCGCAACGCACAGAGATGGGAAAACAGCTCAAAAGGTGGGGAGTGTGATCTAGAAAACAGAGTATTGTTCACAAAAAGATTTCCATAGTGAGGTCCTTGAAAGGACTATGTAAGTGTTCAGATATTCACAAATCTCTAGAATATGTTGCATATTGAGCTGTCTGTGAGATGATGATGATGATGATAATAATAATAATAACAATAATAACAACAATAACAATAATAATAATAATTGGTAACTTCTAATGCGCTGGTGTCTAATGCACAAGGCATTAACGGATGGCACACCAAAGCCAAGCCACAATCAGGTCAAAATCCAGGTCAGTCCACAAGAAAGAGAGGCAGCCTATGGTGGATAAGCAATCCATAAAAAGATGCCAGTCACTCAAAATAACCTACCAGCATTAAGCAAAGTCAACAGTAAAAGCACAGATGAACTGCAGTCATCAACACATAGCAGTGATGAGCATTAACCATTGTATGCATATCTTCACACCTCAGGCAGGAATCATTTAACGTGCAATTGCTAAGCACGATTTTTATGATCTGTCATTATACAGAGTTTTATCCAAGAGTAAGTATGAAATTTGACTGGAATCATATTTAATTACGAAACCAACCCTAAGTCCTGCCACATCGGCTGGAGAACCAGATGCAACGTTACTCACAAAGATGCTGGTTCCATGTTCAACACCTACAACAAAACCAGATGAATCAAGGTATTTCACATGGGTGTAGTACATGGTGCTTGTACTCAAGTAGTACTTGAGTACTGTTTTCAAGTATTTGCACTTGCAATCCAAGTACTTGTACTTGAGGAATTGAAAAGATGTAAATTTAATGTCGTTGGTGCACTGTTTGAATTCTATATATGTTTAAGCCCATCTAAGCATCATCCAGAAGAAATCAGATGCTATTAAATATCAGTCAAAATGTACAGTAAATTTTCTGCAGTGCGATAGTAGTAGCTTACATTACAATTTGTCGTGAGGATATGATTCAGATAATGCTCTGTGTACACTGCCGACTTTAGCACTTGTAACTGGCATCAGATATTTATACTCAATACTCAAGTACTCGTACTCGTGTTTGTATTTTCAACACTGGAAACAAGCCAAGTTTTATAATATTATAATGTTAAAATAATATGTTATAATATTGATCTAATCTAGTAAAGTCTAGCCTGGTCCAGTTTAGACCAGACCATTCCAGATCAATCCAGTTTTATCTGGTCAAGTCAAACGCATACGACATGACATGTAATGTATTGTAACAAAAGAGTTACACAACCCTCCATGAAAGTACAGATGCATCGTAACAGAATCGTAATCATAAGCTTGAGATTTCTACAGTGTCCAACAAAAGCTAAGTTGCAGGAACCAGCTTATTCACAGGCGCTCAATCAAAACAAAATCGATAAGGAGGAAGAGTTTGGTTCAGTTCGAGGTCAAGATCCAAGAGTCAGGCAGGCAGATGGTCAGACGGCTATGTTGGATGTAGTTAGGAACAGAACCAGAAAGTGAGATATGGGAAAGAGGAAGAATAAAACCAGGATGGAATCTGTGGAAGAGGATTGTTTTCAGTTTTGAGTGAAAGACCGGGACAGAAATTGCAAGAGTTATACAGCGCTCCACAAAACTACTGACGAAAGGTCAAGTGCTGAAAGCAAGTCAAGTGTTCTAGTCAATAACCTGAAATCAGGTCACCTACCCAACACCTCAGGCATTTGTTCAGAAAAACCTAAAGATCCAAGTCATTAATCTCCTTACTAGACTGAATGCACATCCTGCTCTTGTATCATCAGCTTCAACAACAAAATAGCCCTTACAAGACTAATGGCTTTCTGAAGTCGATGGTGATTGACCACCGCTTTGGGTGAAATACATTTCACGTCAGCTGGCAAAACTTCATCTGATAAATTAGCCGGCCGCCAGCAATCCAATCAATCTCTGTGGTTCTTGGTTCTGGGAAAAATCTGATGTTTAAAAGTTTTTGTGGTTGCTCAAATGGCTACACTATGAACTCTGTGTCCTTATCATTGCGGTTACCTGATAAAAAAAACTTGAATCAAAAGGAATGTGGAATTTGAGATTACGATCGATAAACGTTCTTATTTCTCTTAGTCCAAAAGAATAATAATTATTTTGATTTTGCATTTATTATGGGTCCAAGGTCCGTAAATCTGAAGCTGAGGCACAAAGCAACTGTGAGTGAAGGACTTGCTCAAGGTCCCAGTACAGTAACCATCTAAGGAGAGGCTCAAACCCATACTCTCCACATTACAAGCCAAGCGCTCTAACCAATCAGCCGACGATAATGCACCTGAATCTCCTGCTAACACAGTTTATTATATCACTACTTCCAATACACAAAGGCTGGGGAAAATGGATCCTAAATTTAGTTCAACTTCATAAAACTATCTGGTTACAACACAGCCTTACTGTACAATGGTTCTAGATATGGCTGCCCAATGTTGCGTGACGAGTGACATCTCTAGATAGTATATATATCTATGGTTACTTGATATCTAGGTTTGGGGACTGGATCGGACTGGAGTGCTGTTGATGCTACAATGTATACATAAGAAGAACCTAGTGTAATCGTAATTGTAAACTTGAGATGTGTCCAGTGCCCAGCAAAAGTTAAGTTGGGAGAATTAGTTTAATCACATGCACTCAGTCACAACAAAATTGATAGGCAGAAAGCGTTTGGTTCCACATTACGATCCAAGGGTCAGGCAAGTAGATGGTCAGATGGCTATGGTAAATGGTGTTTGGAATTCAACCGGAAAGCAAGATAAGGGGAAGTGGAAGATGGTGTATATACTGTAACCCAAATTGCTTTAAGTAACATGTGTTACCATACACAGTAATCTCGATATCATCGATGTGTTCATCACGTGTTTCAGTGGTGTACTTATTACACTGTAAACTTCAAATGTAATCTTTGTTATATGGTAATTAAATAATGACAATAACGATGATGATCATAATAATATCGTCCCAGTTTTCCGCATAGCTCCATGGGCTCCCGCTCATGCGCGCAGCGACCTATACTTCCCCTCCTGGAATTCGCATCTGAAAACTTCTGGCTTAGGCTCTGCGTCGGGCTGGGACGACGCATCCCGTTTTCATGTTTAACCCTCCTCCACAAATTTTTGAGGGCGCCCATAAATAGCCCCAAAAACTGGGACGAGCTCCGACTTTCTAGAAATCAGCATTCCATGGAGAGTGGTGTGCGCCCAGCTGGGGCGAAAATAGCATACCTCCTCTAACTGCGAAGCCCAGTGGTGTAGATGTTTTGGAAAAACTGAGGGTTCGGACGTCTAACTGCGACATATTTAGTCGTTAAATATTCAAGTCATTTCCCTCCGAATTCACAAACATTTCTCTAAAATCACCGAACCGAAACACTTTCGCTCAAGCGAAGACGCTAAAAATAGAACTTCGCCCACAGACTTATCGTTAAGTAGACTACCGGACTGCGCGCAGCCATTAGAATGGGGTTCTCTGCCGGGAAGTGGCAAAGATCGTTTCGATGGCTTTACATGTCGGCCAGACCTAGTGTCAGATTTGCAAATGCCTCAGAGGAAGGCCAACAAGTGTCAAACTAATAAGCTTCCTTACGAAGGGCACGAAGGTGATGATAGATGCATCATTCAATTAATAATTACATCAACATCACCAGGAGGCGCAGCTGAACAAGCTGCAATTCGTAAATACGCAAAACACTCAGGTCTCCCTCCATCACACAGCTTTGTTCCAACTGCATTTTAGACATATAGACCAGTGGCCTAGCTAGGCTTCCGAGGGCCCTTGTGCAAACTGAACTTTATCTATTTTGCTTTAAGTAATTGAGCAACCGGGCTTGGTTCCTTGGGGGCCCAGGCGGCCCCTGGCTTCGTGGGCCCTTGTGCTTTGCACAGCCTGCACAACCTATTGCTACGCCCCTGAGTTAGACCAACCATCCCAACAGGTCTTGAATTTATTTCTGAATTGGGTCGCTGCTTCTGGTGATCCACGTGAGACAATCCATCTTTTTCACTCCCTTTCAATCTGCGTAGCGCTGTAATACCGTCGCTTTCAGAGGCACATTTGCATACTTCCAAAGCACCCGAGGACTGATGACTAACTGCTCACTTTGTAAACTGAAACTGATAATTTGAATAAAGAAAAAATAATAATAATAGCCAAAGCCGAAAAAAGAGCTTTACTCGAACACTTGAAGGGCTCTGTACAGCTATGCGCTTTAACTGTTGTGAATATATGGAGAGTTTTAGGTCCGAAAACTCATCCGGCATCTGTGTGCAAGAACTATAACAAAGAATAGGTTAGACCGACCGACCGACCGACCGACCGACCGACCGACCGACCGACCGACCGACCGACCGACCGACCGACCGACGGACCGAACGACCGACCGACCGACCGACCGACCGACCGACCGACCGACCGACCGACCGACCGACCGACCGACCGACCGACCGACCGACCGACCGACCGACCGACCGACCGACCGACGGACCGAACGACCGACCGACCGACCGACCGACCGACCGACCGACCGACCGACCGACCGACCGACCGACCGACCGACCGACCGACCGACCGACCGACCGACCGACCGACCGACCGACCGACCGACCGAGTGCAAATCACGAGGCACCACTTGGTCGAAGGATCTTCGAGGAATGAAGAGCAGGAAATGGGGGAGGATAGGCCTATGTATGAAGGTGTCGACCATCACTCGTATGCTTTCGATTCAGCAGACCTGACAAGATAATGGCCTCTTCCTCGCCAGAAGAAACGCAATTATGACTGAACGGCATCTCGCCATGCTAACGTCTCACTAACAATGACAGACAGAGTTACAAGGACACAGACGGACAGACAGACAGATGGACGGACGGACGGACGGACGAACCAGCAAGTCAGACAGAAAGACATGCCTAATTAGAGCTAGAATGACCCAGGCAAACATAAACAGAAGTACAGAGGTAAGCACAGATAGATGAAGAAATAACCTATGGACGACAGACGGTCATATTAACCCCCTTCGGGGTTGACTGAGCTGTTACCTTCTATAGGGCCAACATCGACGCCTTTATTGTTGCTTGAACGATACGCATGTGTCCTGTCAGTGGGGTTCAAGTCATACCCTAGACCTACCAAGGGTAAATGGGGAGGTCCGTGGGTCCAATTCGGCCATTGCACCATCTGATTTTTAGGGAAGAGGCATGCCATTGAGAGGAAGGAGGGAGTCGAGAATAAACGCCAGATGGCACCTGTTACGTTTCCAAAGTTCTCCTGTCTATAATCTCCATCGAGGGACAGTATAGGCCTCTAGTTATCCGTCGTCCGATGCGCTTAGCAGAGATACAAGTATTCCTTTTTTCATGATATATAAAGCAGGCCTATATATATATATATATATATATATATATATATATATATATATATATATATATATATATATATATATATATATATATATATATATATATATATATATATATATATATATATATATATATATATATATATATATATATATATATATGCACTTGATCCACGTTCATGCATTGTGTAGAGAAGACTGATTGATTCGAATTGAATATTTGACTGAATGAATGAAAGAAGGAACAAATGAACGAATAAATTAATTAATAACTAAAATTATTAATTAGCGGCCGTTCCTGATGTTTTATCGCTTCTCCAATAAGTTTCTAATCTCACGGAATCATATCTACCTCGGGGGAAAATTAATTAGTTCACCACAATTTGCAAATATTCTCAAGTCTTAAAAGCGTAAATGAAAACATACATTTCATTACATTGAATTTTAAACTGGATAACAGTAGTTGATAACAGTGTTGCTTCTGTTAGAATCGATTAGTGTTCAACGCGGCCCATTCATACGGCCTATATAGATCACTATATAGGCCTATCTATCGTCTATCAGGTCATAACAGAGATATCAACAAATACTCCAGACGTCCAATATCTGACGAGCTGTTGTTGGAAGTTTGCCGCAGCCATTGACTTTTTTGTCACATTTTTGACATGCCTAGACATCTTTACTGTGACATTTCAGCGCCTTCTATGCATCATAGATACATATATTCATCCACACATTATATATATATATATGCGTTCCTACATTCTTGTAACTCTGTCTGTCTCTGTCTCTGTCTGTCTCTGTTCCTCTGTCTGTCTCTGTCTGTCTGTCTGTCTGTCTGTCTGTCTGTCTGTCTGTCTGTCTGTCTGTCTGTCTGTCTGTCTGTCTGTCTCGCTATGTATGTATACATATATTCTACAAGTTGGCGCAACTGGCCCGAGCGACGCGAATGTTATCCATTATTATCGTTGTTGCAGACCCAATCGCTTGGAGCGCTGCAGTCAGTCGGATTTGAACTTTGAACTGACATGTATGTGCATAGATGGAGCACGTCAGTCGGTACTTCTGATAGGTCAGGCCAGAGACAGAGCGGCTGTAGAAGGAGGAGACTTACGTAAGAGTTCCAGAAAATTGCTGATTGACTACAGACACGATTGCGCTTCGGAATAGTGTGGCCGCGTGCCGAAACGTCTCAAAGTGTCTGATAAGAGACACAGTGGAGATCAGGCAAATAGCCGAGAGGATGTCAGAGCTGACTTGAGATGCTCGTCGTGTGTCTCAGCAGAGCAGTCTTAACATTTCTACTGTTATCCTTGATATACAGCAATGTAATTCAGCAATGATAATGCAATTGTAATTGTAATGACGAACTTATAAAGCGCCGCTTAAAGAGAAACTCACCGTATACAGCTCCCGACCTAAAAAAAGAAACACGATCGAATGTAATGACACTTCTTGAATGCTGCATGTCGATCTTACTAACTGGAAATTTTATAGCGCATTTTCCCGCAGAGCGCTACTCTTACAAGCGACAATTTATCAAGAATGGCCGACCACAAAAAGGAATCAATACCAATTAGACTGGGATAGAACTTGGGATATGATCGGATTATCTTGAGCGAGATCAGTTCGATAAGAATTAAGTAGTGTATGCAGAACACTGGTTGAAATCCGGGTACAATCTGTAGGCGTGAACGCCAGACAGATACGCATGCAGGGGAAAATATCCTGAATCACCAAAGGGGAAGTTTACTCCCCAGTCCCTAACAGCCACGTTCAATGGGCCCATTGAGGACCCAGCTAATAGAGCTGTCTGTGAAGGAAGGGTAAACGTTCCCTTTAGTGGTTTAGGATATTTCCCACTGACAGTGGCGGATCCAGAGATTCACAGGGTGGAGGTGGGAGAAGAGGCAAGTGGGGAAGGTCATATTTCACAGGGTGGAGATGGGGAGGAGGGGCAAGTGGGGAAGGCCATATTTCACAGGGTGGAGATGGGGAGGAGGGACAAGTGGGAAGGCCATATTTCACAGGGTGGAGATGGGGAGGAGGGGCAAGTGGGAAGGCCATATTTCACAGGGTGGAGATGGGGAGGAGGGGCAAGTGGGGAAGGCCATATTTCACAGGGTGGAGATGGGGAGGAGGGGCAAGGGGGAAGGCCATATTTCACAGGGTGGAGATGGGGAGGAGGGGCAAGTGGGGAAGGCCATATTTCACAGGGTGGAGGTGGGAAGGAGGGACAAGCGGGGAAGGCCATTTCACAGGGAGGAGATGGGGAGGAGGAACAAGTGGGAAGGCCATATTTCACAGGGTGGAGATGGGGAGGAGGGACAAGTGGGAAGGCCATATTTCACAGGGTGGAGGTGGGAAGGAGGGGCAAGCGGGGAAGGCCATATTTCACAGGGTGGAGATGGGGAGGAGGGGCAAGTGGGAAGGCCATATTTCACAGGGTGGAGATGGGGAGGAGGGGCAAGTGGGAAGGCCATATTTCACAGGGTGGAGATGGGGAGGAGGGGCAAGTGGGGAAGGCCATATTTCACAGGGTGGAGATGGGGAGGAGGGGCAAGTGGGGAAGGCCATATTTCACAGGGTGGAGATGGGGAGGAGGGGCAAGGGGGAAGGCCATATTTCACAGGGTGGAGGTGGGAAGGAGGGGCCATCGGGAAGGCCATTTCACAGGGAGGAGATGGGGAGGAGGGACAAGTGGGAAGGCCATATTTCACAGGGTGGAGGTGGGAAGGAGGGGCAAGCGGGGAAGGCCATATTTCACAGGGCGGAGATGGGGAGGAGGGACAAGTGGGGAAGGCCATATTTCACAGGGCGGAGATGGGGAGGAGGGACAAGTGGGGAAGGCCATATTTCACAGGGTGGAGATGGGGAGGAGGGGCAAGTGGGAAGGCCATATTTCACAGGGTGGAGATGGGGAGGAGGGGCAAGTGGGAAGGCCATATTTCACAGGGTGGAGATGGGGAGGAGGGGCAAGTGGGAAGGCCATATTTCACAGGGTGGAGATGGGGAGGAGGGGCAAGTGGGGAAGGCCATATTTCACAGGGTGGAGATGGGGAGGAGGGGCAAGGGGGAAGGCCATATTTCACAGGGTGGAGATGGGGAGGAGGGGCAAGTGGGAAGGCCATATTTCACAGGGTGGAGATGGGGAGGAAGGACAAGTGGGAAGGCCATATTTCACAGGGTGGAGATGGGGAGGAGGGGCAAGTGGGGAAGGCCATATTTCACAGGGTGGAGATGGGGAGGAGGGGCAAGTGGGGAAGGCCATATTTCACAGGGTGGAGATGGGGAGGAGGGGCAAGTGGGGAAGACCATATTTCACAGGGTGGAGATGGGGAGGAGGGGCAAGGGGGGAAGGCCATATTTCACATGGTGGAGGTGGGAAGGAGGGGCAAGCGGGAAGGCCATTTCACAGGGCGGAGATGGGGAGGAGGGACAAGTGGGGAAGGCCATTTCACAGGGTGGAGATGGGGAGGAGGGGCAAGTGGGGAAGGCCATATTTCACAGGGTGGAGATGGGGAGGAGGGACAAGTGGGAAGGCCATATTTCACAGGGCGGAGATGGGGAGGAGGGACAAGTGGGGAAGGCCATATTTCACAGGGTGGAGATGGGGAGGAGGGGCAAGTGGGAAGGCCACATTTCACAGGGTGGAGATGGGGAGGAGGGGCAAGTGGGGAAGGCCATATTTCACAGGGTGGAGATGGGGAGGAGGGGCAAGGGGGGAAGGCCATATTTCATAGGGTGGAGGTGGGAAGGAGGGGCAAGCGGGGAAGGCCATTTCACAGGGAGGAGATGGGGAGGAGGGACAAGTGGGAAGGCCATATTTCACAGGGTGAAGGTGGGAAGGAGGGGCAAGCGGGAAGGCCATTTCACAGGGAGGAGATGGGAGGAGGGACAAGTGGGAAGGCCATATATAACAGGGAGGAGGTGGGGAGGAGGGGCAAGCGGGGAAGGCCATATTTCACAGGGCGGAGATGGGGAGGAGGGACAAGTGGGGAAGGCCATATTTCACAGGGTGGAGATGGGGAGGAGGGGCAAGTGGGAAGGCCATATTTCACAGGGTGGAGATGGGGAGGAGGGGCAAGTGGGAAGGCCATATTTCACAGGGTGGAGATGGGGAGGAGGGACAAGTGGGAAGGCCATATTTCACAGGGTGGAGGTGGGAAGGAGGGACAAGTGGGGAAGGCCATATTTCACAGGGCGGAGATGGGGAGGAGGGACAAGTGGGGAAGGCCATATTTCACAGGGTGGAGATGGGGAGGAGGGGCAAGTGGGAAGGCCATATTTCACAGGGTGGAGGTGGGAAGGAGGGACAAGTGGGGAAGGCCATATTTCACAGGGCGGAGATGGGGAGGAGGGACAAGTGGGGAAGGCCATATTTCACAGGGTGGAGATGGGGAGGAGGGGCAAGTGGGAAGGCCATATTTCACAGGGTGGAGATGGGGAGGAGGGGCAAGTGGGAAGGCCATATTTCACAGGGTGGAGATGGGGAGGAGGGGCAAGTGGGGAAGGCCATATTTCACAGGGTGGAGATGGGGAGGAGGGGCAAGGGGGGAAGGCCATATTTCACAGGGTGGAGGTGGGGAGGAGGGGCAAGCGGGAAGGCCATTTCACAGGGAGGAGATGGGGAGGAGGGACAAGTGGGAAGGCCATATTTCACAGGGTGGAGGTGGGAAGGAGGGGCAAGCGGGGAAGGCCATATTTCACAGGGCGGAGATGGGGAGGAGGGACAAGTGGGGAAGGCCATATTTCACAGGGCGGAGATGGGGAGGAGGGACAAGTGGGGAAGGCCATATTTCACAGGGCGGAGATGGGGAGGAGGGACAAGTGGGGAAGGCCATATTTCACAGGGTGGAGATGGGGAGGAGGGGCAAGTGGGAAGGCCATATTTCACAGGGTGGAGATGGGGAGGAGGGGCAAGTGGGGAAGGCCATATTTCACAGGGTGGAGATGGGGAGGAGGGGCAAGTGGGGAAGGCCATATTTCACAGGGTGGAGATGGGGAGGAGGGGCAAGGGGGGAAGGCCATATTTCACAGGGTGGAGGTGGGAAGGAGGGGCAAGCGGGAAGGCCATTTCACAGGGAGGAGATGGGGAGGAGGGACAAGTGGGAAGGCCATATTTCACAGGGTGGAGGTGGGAAGGAGGGGCAAGCGGGGAAGGCCATATTTCACAGGGCGGAGATGGGGAGGAGGGACAAGTGGGGAAGGCCATATTTCACAGGGCGGAGATGGGGAGGAGGGACAAGTGGGGAAGGCCATATTTCACAGGGCGGAGATGGGGAGGAGGGACAAGTGGGGAAGGCCATATTTCACAGGGTGGAGATGGGGAGGAGGGGCAAGTGGGGCAAAGCCATGTTTAACTTCACTTGGTGGAGAATTATATTAAGCAGAAATACTTTGTCTCATTGATTACAATTTTTAGTTTCGCGGTTTTTACGACCTGTTTTTTCAGATGGCGACCATGGATTCCGTTTGCTTAAGCAGCCCACCTTTTAGAATTTTCTTCTGAAACTTTGATATAGGTCGATCGAGACTGACAGTGTGCATTTCTCACACATGACTGTCTAAAACTGTATCTTCATTTCTAAGTTTGTATCCTTGAGATGTAAGGCTGTATTGGAAGATGAACTCTAGTATCATCTCATTTAGTTTTTCATCGTCTGTTTCCCATCTCCTTGCTTCTCCACATCTTGGTCTTTCCCAAATGCTTGCGGGGTGCGCCTAATTCTCCGTTGCATGTCTTTTTCTATCTAATTCTCCGTTGCATGTCTTTTTCTCTCTAATTCTCCGTTGCATATCTTTTTCTATCTAATTCTCCGTTGCATGTCTTTTTCTCTCTAATTCTCCGTTGCATGTCTTTTTCTATCTAATTCTCCGTTGCAAGTGTTTTTCTTTCTTCTTCTCCGTTGCATCTCCTTTTCTCTCTAATTCTCCGCTGCACATCTTTTTCTCTCTAATTAATTCTCTGTTGCATGTCTTTTTCTCTATGACCACCTCCGGTTGATTCACAGATTCTCGTTGGTTGTTGATATTTACTGGCGTTAATCAGTAACGCGAATCTTCTGCTGGTTTTGTCTGTGTGGTGGCCTAAATCTCTGTAGGATTGATCCGCTTCTAGTTAGGAGGTCAGACAGACTAAGGTTGGCTCTATTAAATTTTATTAAATTAAATTACACCTAAATGTGATTAAATTCTGTTAGTTTCGATAAGATTAGAACAGAGTAATTTCGGGTCAGTCACGAGTCTAGACGAATTGTGTTGACGTGAGATTAATTGTTGAAGCGCAAGTATAAGTTGTAGTTGTTGCACAGTTGGGAGTGAGCGGCAAACGATCGTCAGTTCTAACGACATCTAGCGGCGAGCTTTCCCTTGCCCCCGCGACCTCTAGCGGCGAGCAGTCTCTTGCCGCCATTTGATTTTCGAACACGCGCAGTCTTTCTCTCAGTTCACTCAACTCTCGATAGATGACGCTGTGCGGCTGCGTTTCCGGCAAGATGGCCGCATCCGGAAGGCAGCCGGTACTTCCCGCCTTGGTGATCGAGTTCTGGTAGTGCTCAAGACGGTCTCTGCCCCCGTAGAATCCAAAGCACTGATAGTCTCCGGAGTGGCGGTGTTCAGTCGTCTCGAACATTGGCTGTTGAACGGGAAACACTCGCGATGCTTGTTCTTGAACACCGACGTATAAAGGGTGCTGGATGGGTTGGTTGTAGGGGAGGTTCGTCTGATTGAGATTGCCGGAGGTCGCCAGGAACCGCAGAGGGGTTAGAAGTCCCGTTCCGTTTCCGGGGCCGACAGCGAAGACTTCCTGCGGTAGGATGAACCCAGTCAAGTTCGCCGGAGCCGACGGCAGATGTGGAGGGGCAAGCTGGCCTGCGAAAGACGCCGAGGATTGGAGGAAATGAGATCGGATCATCTCAGGCGGAGTGGCATGGAGCTCCGCGGAGCATTCTCCCGCCGCCTGTGAAAACTGAACGACGATTGGCGTACCGGAAGTCGTCTGCTGCTGCTGCTGTGATGACGACGACGTCAGCGTGACGTAGTCCTTGCTGTCGAGACTGCTGTCGAGGTCTCTGGCTTCCGGTCGATAGCCGCCGGACGTCGTTTCCGGTCGGTCGCCGGAAGCGGAAGTGGCCAAGAGGGAGTCGGCCTTCGAGGACGTGTCGACCGCCGCAACTGCCGTCGCCCTCTCCTGCGGCGAGGGAGCATTAGCCGTCGGTCGGTTCAAGCGCAGCTCCGTCTCTGTAGCAGACGAAATTAGAAAAGAAACATCAACGACTGAGATGGGGTTCGAATCCTGTACACGATTGAATTATTATTTACCGTTCGACCATAAGACAACTGTTGTTTTTTGAGGTGCATAGTAAAGGAGTCAGTCTAATATAACATAATCTAATCTAATCGGATCTGATATGATCTAGTCCAATCATGTTCATTCTAGTCCAATCCAGTCTAATATAATGACTTCTATAGCGCCGTTATCACAATGCACAAAACATTGCCCGATGGTTGCTTCAAGTGAAACCGGAGTAAAAAGCAGCATCTGTTGTAGATGCCCATTGGAAATTCGACCCCATACCTTACTTCTTCCCTTTTCCGTTCAAACACACACACACACACAGAGTTCCGAAACCAGCAGCCATAACGTCCAGCCACACACCATAGTGGGGCGCGGAAATGATTTATACAGTTGAGACGAGTAGTCGTTCTTATGCCTTATACAGACATTATTTATAGGCATCCGACGCCTCAGGTGTCGACTATTAAAAGGCCGAATGGACCAAGAGCAAAGGAAATGCAGCCAGTTCGCTGTGGACTTGTGTGTGGTCCGACAGAGCGACTTGGAAGGGCCTTGCATCGGACGACGAGCAACACTGGGAATAGTAAAAGCACTTGATAGCTGTTGCGTAGCTCATACGGTCGAAAGATATGGCGCTACATAAAAAGCCAACCGTTGGGTGCGTTGAAGGTGTAGATAACAGCTTGTTCTAGTGGAATGAAGGCGGGAATGCGGTTGCTTTTGGGGCTGCGAAGGAAAAGAAGCGGACTAATGCACACTTAGCTGTAGCCAGCGAGAATATAGAAAGTGGCGAGAGAAAGAGAGACAGAGAGACAGAGACAGAGACAGAGACAGACAGAGAGGCAGACGTACACTCGGTTATAGCCAGCGAGAGTAGAGAAAGTGGCAAGAGAGATAGAGACTAAAAAGATAGAAAGACAAAAAACACAAAGAGAAAGACAGCCAGCGAAAGTAGGGAGAGTGCATGGCAAGAGAGAGATAGACAAAGACAGAGTGACATAAAGACAAAAAGGAGAGACAGAAAGAGAGAGAGACAGACAGACAGACAGACAGACAGCC